>JBBPJP010000039.1:0-84472 GCA_038088775.1 Boletus barrowsii | reverse complement strand
CTGCGATATGAATTGCCCGTCTATTCCTTGACTTTTCTTTCTTTGAGTTATTGTCTGTCTTTTTTCTTTCAACTGATCATTATTACTTTTCGTCCGTTTTCGTCCGCGTAATTTTTTTTCTGTTGTCGCTCGGCGTGTTGATTAGTGAACTAGGTTAAAATGAATGTAAAACGTTTCGATCGATCTCAAACGTTGGTTTGATTGCGATTACCTAGGCTCTAGCTGATAGAAGGAATAAAAGTGTAAGTTTGCGTCGACGGACAGATCGTGTCGTATCGCTGTATCGCCTGTCGCTGCGCCTTCTGTCAAATCAAGGTAATCATGAACCCTCGACGGTATAAAGTTTTATGAGCATGACTGCAGTCAACTGGGGAGATGATCTCAATTGACGAACTGTAAGAGACTAGGGCAAATTTGGTCCGTCGGAGTTTCAAACTAAGGGAAATAATTAAAATATGCCGCTGGGTATGACGTTATCCACAAAACGCGAGACTGCATCCACGTCGATTCCACGAGCTGGTACTAGCCGTCCTTATCATCATCGCCCTTGTCTTTTGTCTTTCACCATGCTGTCCATCGTTACTAGAACCGCGGTAAGACCATCTCTCACGCGTGCGTTCGTCAGGCAAGGCACCGTCGCCTCGCTCCACACGCTCCCGGACCTGCCCTACGCCTACAATGTGCGTATTCTTACTTTTTCCTTGGGCGATACCCAAGGATCGCGCCACTGAGGCACGTACACACATACATGTTGCATCCGTGACAGGCACTCGAACCCCACGTTTCGGAACAAATCATGAAGCTACACCACACGCGGCATCACCAGGCCTACGTCAACGGTCTCAACGCGGCTGAAAAGGCGTACACAGAGACCTCGTCGACGCGTGAAAAGATTGCCTTGCAATCTGCGCTCAAGTTTAACGGTGGAGGTGAGTGCGGGGTCTGTGTACATTTTTGTGTGCCTTGTGCCTTGTTGGTCTGCGTCTCGTGTATGCGTTGTATGCGGGCCAAAAATTGACAGTGAAAATGACGGTGCGGGAATGATTAGGACATATCAATCATTCGTTGTTTTGGACCAATTTGTCCCCTGCGAACCAGGATGGGGGGAAGCTCGAGGATGGACCCCTGAAGCAGGCTTTGGAGCGCGAGTTTGGGTCTGTGGAGGAATTCAAGAAAAAGTTTAATGCCGCGACGGCCGCTATCCAGGGTAGCGGGTGGGGTTGGCTCGTGAGTGTGGTGCCGCGTGCGGCGCGGGAACGGCGTGGGTTGACATCTGGTTCCACAGGGATACAATGCGTCGACGAAGACGCTCGAACTGGTCACGACTGCGAACCAGGACCCGTTGATCAGTATGTCATGGACTATTGAGGTGTATGCATGTGGAGCTCATGAGGTGTTTTAGCGCACGTACCCATTATTGGTGTGGATATCTGGGAACATGTACGTGTTGGATAGCATTAATACGTTGCATTGTTTGCTTATCGTTGGTTTGCAGGCGTTTTACCTCCAGGTGAGTTTAATTGGTGCGCGGTGAGCCGATCTGATCGATCTCTTGTGCAAAGTATCACAACGTCAAGGCCGACGTGAGTGTTTTTTTTTTTTTTTTTGGAATCGGCATCAAACGATGGTCCTACAGTACCTCAACGCGATCTGGAATGTCATCAACTTCAAGGAAGCGGAGAGGAGGCTGTTGGATGCCACGAAATAGACGCTTAAAATCGTAACTTGTGTGTCATTCGAACATTGTAACGACAACTGTGTTTGTTTCTCACCGCTCATGGCATTTTGTTCGGAGTTGCACTTTGAGGATTTCCAGTGGCACGCGCCTCACAGGGGCTGTTGGCAAGAATAGGGCGATGCTCTACTGGACGGCCAACTTGCACGAAGGTGGACACAGCTTACAAGGAGCAACAGTCGTGGGTAACCGGTGAGTGATGCTCCCGGGGGGCTGTATAAACACCGTGGATTGTGAACCGGAGGCTACTCGTCTCCGAACGATAGTTTGGCTGAGAAGTTGACCCCACGATACTCTAAGAAGGTACGGTCCGATTGTCTCGGTCTAACTGAATTTACCAAGTGTTCTGCTGTGCGATGTGCGGTCACTAGATCGCTTCATAGTCCCAGAGCTAAGTTTGTCTTCCGCCAACGTTCTTCGCCGCGCTGATACAAGACAATGAGCCGCAAGCGGCGTTGCAATGTGCTACCGAGCCCGACAAAGATAGTATGATCCCCACGATCTTAGATTCGGTCAATTGAAGTTTTGCTCCTGGTCGGTCTCACAGCAAGGCGCTGACACCACACCGCACAGGTACGCCACCGAGCATGGCTGGATTGATCAGCTGTGTAAAAAACATGATGTGGTCACCAGGAGCTGGTGCTGTTTCTTACGCACTCTGTACCCCAAAGTAATGGGGGCCATGGGGGTACACATGTTGTGGTCACCCCATTACGACCACGTCCCAACGACAATATACAAGGATGCACACAGGACGGCAGACTGGTTGTTGACAACCTATCGTCCGTCTGGTTCAGACTTGCCCCGTTGGGCAACTCGACGCTGCAGATATGGTAAATGAAATTGATTTTAATCGCGCCCATGAGACGGCCCTAACGGTGGAGTGACAGAGGGTGTGATCATGATGGATCATGTCGTATAACACCATCGCCATCGTGTTCTTGTTACGCCGCTGACTATGGGGGTGGTTGCCTTGTCTGGTCTTGGTGTTTACTGTACACCGTACCGCCTCCTCGCTTCGCGTGACAGGGTATGGGAACGGTGTCGACATGATTTGTTCGGATGCGTGCCGCCGGGAACGTCCCCACATGCGAAGTGCTGCGCACCTACCGTGTGGCGCTAATCTTGCTATAGGCACTGCTTTGTCGGTGGGCGCCGTCTTGTCCGTCAAGGTGAATAGGCCCGGATCCCATGTCCTATGTAGTCGATCGCCCATCAATATTTTAGGACGTGGACACGGCATGCAAGCAGGTTCCGTAACGTTTGTTTGTCCTTTGTGTGTTTCCCTATCCGTCGACATGCACCTCGGACACCCCGAGGGTGATGCCAAGGTATGTTGTCTATATTTTGAGATGATCGTGAACATGATATTCTCGACCCTAGGCCTACCCCCCATGTGACTTAATGGGACAAATCCAAAAGAGACATGCATCGTGTTGTATTAGGTGGCGTTACTTTATCCGACTTGTCAAACATGGCTAGGAATGGCCAACTCGCGTTGCACAACATCCCCGTGCCGCCGGGCTCAAAAGGGGGATATGACCGTGGAGGATGTAGTCAGCACCTCGACCCGGATAAACCCCTTTTCGATGGTGCCTTCGCTTGTGGGTAATCTATTCAAGAACGCCAGATGTACAAGGTGAACAAGAGAAGAGGGCTTCAAAGGAAGATGACGCGCTCAATGAATGTCGATGACAGTGCCACCTGGGTCATTGCTCGTTCAAGCGTTCAAGGGCGGATCAGAAACGGTTTTATCTGTTCTTGTTGGCTACGGATACCATGATGGTCGTGATGGTAGCTGCGACTTGAAGGGGACCATTTCTGGGAACGGGGCGAAGGCGGATGGTTTGTCAGACACATCCGTGCAGCCCTAGCGCTCCCCCCTTCCTCACTTTCTCTTATTTTATTTTATCACGTCCGTCAGCGTTGAATCAGGGGGACAAGGGGGGAAGGTCATATTTCAGCTCTTGACAGCGCCTTATCGCTTGAGAACTAACGGTCATTAAAAAAATATACCAGGTGACTATTCTTCAAGGCAGGTGGAGCGAGTGCCCACAAAGATCAGTCATCCGGAGCGCGCCCACAGAGAACACGGTCGGGGATTCGGGATCTCTCTGCATACCGAGCGTGTGTGTGTGGCGCGTCAAATGAAGGTGTACCGTACACACAGATGATCCCAAGGCATCCTGTAAATGCACGGGTGGTGTTTCACGCTGATACCGAGGGGGGGAGCTATATTGGGCGGGATGGCTCTCACTGGATGGCCCGGATCCGAACGCGTCGGGGGGAAACCTTGGTGTCCGGGTTATTCTGATGGTGGCGGGATCACGCTGCTCTCTAATACAGCTCGGTCTCTACTAAGGAGCTATTCAGTTGGCTAAGCGCCACATCTGCTGTATGCGACTCGACGGAATGGAGAGATCAGAGGAACCTACGATGGGTATCTAGTTCACAGCCACGAAGAGCGACGTGAAGCTGTGGGTCACAGCAGATCTCCGAGTGATTACTGATCAACCTCCGGTGGGTTCGCCACAGGGACGCAGGATTCAGAAGGGTGATCTCGATGATAATCCCCGCGCCGTCGTCCATTTTATGCGGCGGTTAGCTCGTGTGGGTGGGTGGATGGCCAAGATGCGGTCGCCACGGTCCCAGGCGCGTTGAACGCGAAACACAAGGACATACAAGTGTCCAAGTTCCCATGGGACCGCTCTTGCGTCGGGTGGGTAGTTCGGCAAGGAGAGCCAAGTATATTCAGTATAGCCCCTTTACATAGACCGAGGAGTAATGTTAGTAAAGTGCTGTGCTTAGTAGCGCTTGCGTGGATAGCAGAACAAGAACACCTCGGCACCAGAGCAGAATGCCGTCAACAACTTGACAGCGTTCCAAATAATGCTTGAGGCCCATCAGCGACTCGCTAAGGCTGACTGGGTTACCCAGGTGGGTATATTTGGACCCTTTTTGCTCGCGACGGAAACACAAATAGCGTGGCGTTGAGCGCAACTCAGAAGAACCAAAGTTGGACACAAAGAGACGCGTTGAATTATTCTTTTTCCTTGGTGTTAGACGAAACGAAACCTTGTTCGTATGGTTCGTGTAACCGGTGCCAATAATAATAAGACGGTTGTATCGGACTGATGCTAACACTGCTCGAGTTCAAGTGACCCTAGAACATATGGCCTGTATTAGATTAGACTTGGGTGTGTAGTCCTTACCCGAACCATCGCGGCTTCAAGCGAAGCCCAACGAACAGATGCACCACACCGCACCAAGACATACGAGTACCTGAAATGCCGTTCGCGATTGCCACTAAAACGTCCTTGCATGCAACCCCCACACGCCACGGGAGAGGTATAGCATTGGGCGTTACCGTCACTTCGGACGCCTGTTCGGATGAGTAAGGTGAATACATATTGACATGACGTTACGGCGCAAACAAGGAGTTCTGGTCCACCGCCATAGAGCGTCGATGCGTGGCCCTTGATTGGTTGAAAGTCGAACTGATGGTAGAAAATTTGCACGTTGCTGAACATTTCCATTCATGACATGTTATTCATCATCCCTGGACTAGCGGGCGAGGCGACTGATTATGATAAACGACTGTGCACGTTTGTTCATGATGATTAAAAAAAAAAAAAAAGACATACATAGTACCCTGTGAGGTGGCAGTCAAAGTGAGATAATATCTGTCCCTGTCGTTGTGGCAATTCGTGTGCACGCCATTCATAAAACACGTTAGTCGCAGCCTCGTGTACTCGCATTGCCGTCAGCCGGTTGCGGAGTCCTAAGAAAGTTCTTGCACCGACCCGTGAGTAGTTTTGCGCACCCATTCATCTTTTCTGAGACGTCTCTTCCATCACTCCGAATCGTCCTCCTGCCATGATCGAGATCTTGAAAAAAATTCTCAGGCCATGTTTTGGACGGACATTCCGGAAGAACCGCAAGCTCAGGAACGACGCACTGCACAGATCCTGTCAGGTGCCATCTTGCCACAGGATGGCTTTACATGGTACCGTACTCATGGCGGCGCCAATTGCATGGATGCGATGCCCGTTTGGGATTGAAAGTATCATCGGCTCTTTTCGGAATCAAGGTTCACTTTGGATCTAACTAGGTAGGCCAGGCCATGTTGGGGCGCGTCAGCAGGTCTGACAATCTTATCTCCAAGGCATGTCCGGGTGTTTGGCGAGATTCGACACACATCACACACGTGAAGACCCAAAGACACCGCGTTGGAACAAACACGGTGTCCTTGGGATCTTCTTCACGTGTAATATGTGTCGTGATGCTCAAGGTACTAGCGACCAGGTCGGTAGGCGTTGTCTGGTCAAATTTAATTTGTGGCTTTTTGATGCTAGCCTTCCTTTGGAAGGTTCAGCCGCTTCGGACATGGCTGATATCACAAACTCCCTGCCCGATTTCGCATAAGAAGGACCCTATCAGGGTACGTTCTCCTCCCCCCCAGAGCAACACTTCTAACCTCCCTCAGCGAGCCTGAGCTGTACAGTTTTTTCCTCTTCAACTATTCTCTTAATTCATAATGATCTTCGACACGCCGTTCCCCTCCCAGTTCTGTCTTCAAGATCTCTGTGCCATAACAGGCCGTGTATTCGAGCTACGAGTGAACCCTCACCAAGCGGAGGCGGACCGCACCGCTCGTGCTTGGTTCAATAGGTACGTCGTTCCTATCTTCTTGCTCGTGGACTCAACCAACGTTGGCGTGCAGCATAAGTTTGTACGATGACCGGAAACGATCCAAGTTCATAAACTACGGAAAATTTGACCTGTTTGCTGCTCTCACCTACCCCGATGCCGATTCAGAACACCTCACTACTGGTCTCATGTTCTTCTTCTGGGCTTTCGCCGTACGTCCATCATGTTTGTCCTTGTTGTCGTCTTTTGTGCTGAAGAGTCCTTATCAGGCTGACGATATGGCGGACGAAAGCGATTTCCGGTACAAGCCCGATGATGTTCACTCCTGGCACCATATATCCAGGAGCGTTTTTGCTAACCCGGATGGTTCTCGCCCAGAAGAACCATATGCGGCCATGTTATACGAGTGCGTATTTTCAGTGCCATCATGATCCATGACGTAACTGACAGGGTGGGCTTGCAAGTGTTCTCTCCCGTTTTCGCGCAACCTCTACCCCAGGCGCCTATAAACGGTATCATAGTTATCTCCGAGAGTGGCTCACGGTCTCTAAACATACCACACAGTTTTTACCGCGCCTTTGAATCCTGGAGTCATGCACACGTCACTCAGTCGCGGAATCGGTCTCAAGACCGTATTGCATCCGTCGACGAATTTATTCTTATGCGCCGTTCTACCATCGGTGCTGCCTTGGTCGAAGGTTTCCGAATTTCCCATACCCGCTGGCAATTGATTGATTGACGTCGCTTCTATAGCCACGATTGAGTACTCGTTGGACCTGGACATCCCAGACGAAGTCTTCGAGAACCCCATCATCCAAGAGATGTCCAAGGCGACTACTGACCTCATGACGTGGCCCAATGTTTGTGTGCATTCTCCGTTCGATGCGGCGGTCGCTGATTCTCTTCTGATCAGGATCTTTGTTCGTTTAATGTGCGATCATTTACAGGGTGGTGGTCTGATTGACGTACTGACGTGACAACCTATTCTCACAGAAAGAACAATCGGACGGCGACTACCAAAACCTAGTATTTTGCATCATGCACGAGCGCGAAGTCGGATTGCAAGCTGCAATCGACATCCTGACGGAGATGCTCGCACAGCGTGTTGAGGATTACATCCAATTGAAGAACCAGCTACCGTCGTTCGGCCCCGAGGCGGACCAAGCGCTGTCAAGATATTTGTCCGCGCTTGAGAACTTCGTTCAGGGGACGGTGTTATGGTACTATCTCAGTCCGAGTGAGCTATCCGACAGCCTCACATGTCATTTACGACGCTAACGTTGGTCACTCACACTTGAAGGGTACTTCCGCGGTGTTGATGTCACCAACCGAGAAGACCTGGTCGTACCCTTGTTCGAAACTGGAGCCTTCTGACGCATGCAATTCGCGAATTCGCTAGGTTATGTCTTTTAACTCACGCCCATCTTATTTTTTCTTCCCTGTATATTTTGTACCGTAACCCCCACGTCTAACACGATCGTTAGGATCATTTTCTGTTGTTGTTTGTTGTAATACGCATGTTGCGCATTAGGCTAAGCATCTGTGTATTGATAGTTCAATAGCATGTTTTCGTTGGAGTCTATTACGGTTCGAGTCGCTTCTCAGGGACCCGCTGATGGTGCGATATGGCATAAGCCGGGGGAAGCTGTCGGTGGCTCCGACGTCCGGGTAAAGCGAGACCTTCTTTCCTTCTGTCACGTCCGCCTAAGATGTCCATTCCACGAGAATCCTGTTGGCTTGGCGATGAGCAAAAGGTATTGTCACAAAGGATCAAGAATGCCGCTACGCCAAAAGGCATGGAGATCTCGTCTGCTCCCATCCGATTGAGGAAACGCTTGTGATCCGACATATCAGATCAAATGTGTGTTTGGGGTCCCGTGACCGAGGCGAACATCAACATAGACAAACACACAAGGTTGTACGTGAGTATCTTTGTGTTTTTTTTTTCTCGTTTCTCGGTGGTTGAATTTTGAATGGGCGGCTATGTGTGTGGGGTAAAAGTGATGGGATGAGACATCCTGTTAAACCATCTGCGGCGGCGTGGGATGACTTCTCTGCTTCACCCATGATATTGTAAGCGACCAGACCACCGCGCATAGCCGTTACACCAAAAGGTAGAAATACTGAAGTCAGTATCACGGACAGTATATGTACTAGTTACGGGGACCTAGGTAAGCCAGATATGATGCTGACACCACAGGTCCAACGGGTGCACACAGAGAAGGGTCATGTGTAGCCCCGAGCAGAGGTCCATGTGTACCCAATCGCCGCCGTAAGTGATCCCTTGATGGTGCCATCATTAAACCTAGCTTTGCACTTCTTACCTATATTTAATCGTCATACCGGACGTGTTCGCATTTCCTCCTCTTTCCAACGTGATCACATTCGCTCGTTCGAGTCGCACAACACGTGTTGGACGTCCAGCCCTTTTTCACTTCCGCTGTCGATGATCCGCACGTGCATGGTCTGGCCGCGCGACACGGATCGTATGGACCAGGTGACGTCCCGGCCACACACGTCGCCGCATTCCTCATCAACGCTTTTTTGGCGCCCTTGCCTTGCTCGCTTTGTCACGGTGTGACATCGCAAAGACGTAATCGAAGACGACGACGTGCATTTTGTGCGACATGCGCGCTGCCCTACCCGCTTACGAGTATCCGACCGACGATGGATGGTGAGGCGATGCTTTCGCGTCGAGGGTCTCTGGGATGACGTTTTTTGCGCGTGGGTTTGCATTTTAAATGTGGGTTTGCTTGGATGGTGTCACTCGAGCGCACGACGTTGGATAAGGACAACGTGGAACAACTTGGGGTCCAGGTGGTTTGATGCCAATGGCTTCATGTGACCATCTTTGGACAATGGTGTACGCCGGTGTTCAAGCCGGGCGCAGTAGTTCTGCGTTGAGGTCGCTCGGTCAAAGTGCGCTACTACGGATCCTAGACAAGCACCGAGAGTGATCGTGGATCTTGACTGGAAATGCACCATCATGGCGACCCTTGACGAGAGGAAAGAGTGCTTGGGGGAGGGACATGGCGATCCTGGATGAGACGGCAACGTGTGCAACGTGTGGTGAGTTTTGCATTTGAATAATCGCTAAGCGGGGGTTATCTCGCCGAGGTTACTTGCGGGCGAAAAAGAGGGGGATCAGCGGACGATCGAATGAGGGCATCGTTGCGAAGGGACAGGAGGCTTAGACGGGCAAGCCGGTCGTTGGCCTTGATTCTGGATCTGATAGACCGTGCACGTTGTAAGGAGATCTGATAGCCAGCCAAGAAGTGACAGGATCTAGAATCCTTTTTTTGCTTGTCGACGAGGAACGCGGATATGGATTCCGTGCCGCATCAGACGGCGGGCCATGGTACAAAAGGCCTCGGCCGTCGATGTTCGATTTCTGCACGTCCCGTGGCGCCGTCGATTCGCGCGTTGGCCCCTCTGTCATCCTCTTCATTAGCGATCCGTGGTGATCGCACCTACCCGGACTCTTGGCCAGCGTGTATATACATGTCGTTTGGAAGAGTGCATGGACGGTGGAAGCCCTCGGAAATGACGATGTTAGATGAACGGTGCCATTTGGATGTCAACTGAGACCGTCTAGCTACTCGTCGACACCATGGAAGATCTGTCAGAATGTGTTTTTGCTAGTATCTGCGTCATTCGTGGTTTATGTACGAGCTACAATGTGCATAATGACGATGCGTGACGGTGCGTGGCTGTCGACCCCTAGTTGCTTTCGGATGTAAAAAAAATTTACCTTGATACCATTCAGAACTGTGCTAGTCATTCGTGGTTGACTTCTCGGCTCCTGCGGCACAGTGTCCAAAATTCGATCGGAGTTTTTTCCTACGTTCTGACAAGTTGATCAGAGATCGCCTGTACGAGCTGGCGGCTCAATTGACCTTTGTAAAACAGCTGACGGACATTTACTGCATGTAGCACCGACGCTGACGGATTTGTCGAGGTCATAAACACGTGATCCCTCGTTACATAAATTTGGGCGTTGGGGAAGCACCCCAAGGGGCTGTGTTCACTTTGTTTGCTCGACAAGACGACCATGTCTACTTCCAAGCGCAACTTTTTCGGCAAGGGCTCCGTGGTCGTGCCCTCGGACGGTCAAGGGGCCATCCGCAGACTGGCCATGACGGCCGACAGACTGGTGACACAGCCCTTTGAGGGCATCGACGTGATTCCAGACGTGATTTCCTACGCTGCGCGCACGCACGGTTCGCGCGAGGCCATGGGGTGGCGCAACGTCGTCGCCATACATGAAGAGGAAAAGGAGGTCAAGAAGACGGTCGGCGGAAACCAAGTCACCGAGACCAAAAAGTGGAAGTACTTTGAGTTGAGCGACTTTGAATATCTCTCGTTTCTCGATGTGCACGCGCGCACGTCGGAGCTTGCAAGGGGGTTGTTGCAGTATGATATTCTCAAGACGGACGTGTTCAATATTTATGCGCAGACGAGGTGCGTTCTTTTCTCTCGTTGGGGGTCGTTGGCGCCTTGCATGTGGCCGCCCTTCGCCCTTGGTTGGCATGACTCATGAACATTATTTACAGTGTGAATTGGCAGCTCATGTCACATGCATGCACAACGATTTCTATCCCCGTGGCGACTGCCTATGATACGCTCGGCGACGCTGGTCTCGCCCACTCACTCAACGAGCCAGACTGTGTCGGCGTCTTCACCAACGCCGAGCTCCTCCCCACTTTGGCACGGGTCATCAATCAGACACCTTCTGTCCGACTAGTCGTCTACGACGGTGAACCCAAACCGGCGTTGCTCGACCAAATTCGGGCCGTCCGTCAAGACATCAAGGTGGTCTCGATCGAGGAGCTGCGGCAGACCGGCCAGGCGCAACCACTTGACATTTTGGAGCCAAGGAAACCCACGCCTGATGACGTTGCCCTTATTATGTACACGAGTGGCAGTACGGGCGCACCCAAGGGTGTCGTACTGACGCACGGTAATGTCGTGGCGTCCATTGGGGGTGTTTACCATTTGCTCGGGCACCAATTGCGTGCGGACGATGCGTATCTTGCGTACCTCCCTCTTGCACATATCCTGGAGTACATGGTAGAGGTGACGTTGTTCATGGCAGGGATGAAGACGGGGTATGGGCGTGTCAAGACCCTCACGGACGCGTCCGTTCGCAACTGCAAAGGGGATCTTGCGGCGTTCCGACCGACGGTTCTCGCTGGTGTGCCTCAGGTTTGGGAGACCATCCGCAAGGGTATTCTCGCCAAGGTCAACGCGAGCGGCACTCTAAAGAAGACCGTCTTCCACGGCGCCATGGCCGTCAAGAAGGCCAACGTGCCCGTTCTGTCTGACATTGCGGACGCCGTTGTGCTGAGCGGAGTCAAGGCTGCCACCGGGGGACGTCTCCGTCTGGCCGTGAGCGGTGGCGCGGCGTTGAGCAGGGAAACGCAGGAATTCTTGTCCGTGGCGCTGGTGACGATGCTCCAAGGTTGGTTTTCCACTGCTTCGATTGACGTACAGAGGATTGAGAGAGGGAATTGCAGGTTATGGGATGACGGAGTCGTGCGCCATGTGTGCGTTGTTGCCGCCCGAGTTGATGCAGTACGGTGTCGTTGGGCTTCCTGTTCCATGCATCGAGGTCAAGTTGATCGATGTTCCCGACGCGGGGTACAAGGCGACTGGGAACCCGCCTCAGGGTGAGGTGTGTATCAGGGGGCCTTCGGTGACCAAGGGATATTACAAGCGCCCTGATCTGAACGAGGACGAGACGATCTTTACCACGGATGGGTGGTTGAGGACGGGCGATGTCGGACAATGGAATCCGGATGGGACGCTGACTCTGATTGATCGGTGAGTGGTTCGGCGTTTTAGAGTGGCGGATTCGATATTTTGGTTGCGCAGGATCAAGAATTTGGTCAAGTTGCAAGGTGGCGAGGTACGTCAAGTGGGTTCTATGGATGGTGTGCTTCTGACGGTGATCTGGTCTAGTATATTGCGCTGGAGCGTCTGGAAGCGACGTACAAGTCGTGCAATCTGGTGTCCAACATTTGCGTGCACGCGTCTGCAGAGGCCAAGCAGCCAATTTCGATCATCATTCCCCACGAGGTGAACCTGCGCCACGTCCTCGCTCAGCGGTCGTTGCCGGGCGTTGACTGTACGGCGTCCCTTGCCGATTTGTGCGACAACGAGGCGGTGCACGAGTTGGTGCTCAAGGAGTGCAATGTGGTGGGCAAGAAGAATGAGTTCAAGCCGATGGAGATGTTGGTAGCGGTGATCCTGACGGCGGAGGAGTGGACGCCCGAGACTGGGTTGGTGACGGCTGCGCAAAAGGTTCAGCGGAGCAAGATTGCCAAACATTTCGAGGAGCAGATCAAGGTGAGTAGGTCGTGGTGTCGTGTTTACTGGGCTGACGACGGGGGCCGCAGACGATCTACAAGAACCAGTGAGAGGGCGTGGATACCCACGCATGGACTGTCTTTTTTACTCGCTGTCGTGTATTTTCGTGTCGAATAATGATGTGGTTGCTGTTGACCGGCGAGGCGATGTTAGTTACGTAATGGCTGTGGTGTTATTGGCGGTGGGCAGGTGCCGAAAGGGCTGCGGCTGCGTCCAAAGTGGCTTGTTGGGACGACCCTCTCTTTCCTTCTCACCACTCGGACCACTCTGGTCTCACTTTCTCTTCTTTTCCTCGACGTTGACCTTGTATTCGAGGAGCGACGACGCCCTTGCTAGTCTTAAGACGTCATGTCGTCTCAAAATCCGGCAAGTGTTTTGCCCGGACGTTGTTCGCCTCCGCGACTGCGCAAGGATGGCGGCGTCGCTGACGATTTTTGGTTTTGGTTTAGATTCGGAGGAAATTGGTCATTGTCGGTGATGGCAAGTCTTTTTTTTTTTCCTTGTTTGCGTCGGTCGACTGACGTGGTGTGACGTGGGGACGTATAGGTGCATGTGGCAAGACGTCGCTCCTGTGTTCGTTTGCGCTGGGCGAGTTTCCAAAGGAATACGTGCGTCGTGTGTGCTCGTGTGTGCGTTTTGGGCTAACCGGTGCCTTGATGTGCGTGGGCGTGTGGATTAGCAACCGAGTGCGTTTCTCGTCGTTGTTGTGGGGTGCGTCGATAAAGAGTGACCCGTCTAGCCATTTTCGAAAACTACGTGGCCGAGATTCGATTGGACGGTAAGCCGGTGCAGCTGGCGTTGTGGGATACTGCGTGCGTGGTCTGTTTCCGTGCTCGTGCTCGTCCGTGACATGATGTAGTGGACAGGAAGAATACGAGGTACGTTTCCTCGTTGAACTGAGGACGCGGACGTGGCGGTGACGCGATCGACCCCACACACACACACACATTCAAAAGCGTCTCCGACCGCTCTCGTATTCCAAGTCGCACGTCATTTTGATCGCGTTTGCGATCGACACGCCAGATTCGCTCGAAAACGTGTCTGTCAAGGTGTGTGGTGTGTGGTGTGCTTGTGCTGCGCTCACAGGCGTGTAGTGGATCGAAGAAGTCCGAAGTATATGCGGGCCGACGATCCCTATCTTGTTGGTCGGGTGTAAAGCGGACCTCCGACCGCCCCCGAACGCGCCTGACATGGAGCGCTACGTGTCGCGTGCGCAGGCGGAGCGGGTGGCGACTGAGATTGGAGCGCGTGCGTACAAGGAGTGTTCGGCGCTCAAGATTGAGGGTGTGGACGACGTGTTTGAGGCGGCGACGCGGGCGAGCATGTTGATGCGCGAGGGCGTGCCGTCGGGGACGACCGGTGGGTATCGGTATCGGGAGAGGCAATCGACGAGTGCGGAGACGGAGGGGGGCTGTCAGTGCTGCGTCGTGTGTTGAGCTCATTGTCTTTTCTAGTCATGTTCATTCCCGGACAGTTTGCGTCGAACAGTTTATGCCACGCATGCCCACAAAAACCTACATGTACATGCACTCTTGTATACATTTACAGCTGTGGTCCGCGAGATACGCCGACATCCCTGATCCGACCCGACGCCACGTCATACACCCACCCGTGGATGGACACTTGTTTTCCAGCAGCCCACGCCTGCCGGATGGGTTCGGTGGCACAGACGTGCGCGACCTGGCGTTTGACATTCTCGTGCACGATGAGATCGAGGGCACGGTCAGCGGGGGTGGAGGCGAGATCGAGGGAGGCGATGAGCTCCGTGAGGGGGGTGAGCCAGCGTGAGAGGGGCGTCTTTGTCGCGGCAGTGGTGGCAGCACGTGATGCGTCGTAACACGCCGCTGCGCCTCCACAGTGGGTATGTCCCGCGACGATCACTGCGCACGGTGAGCGGTGGACAATCGGGTGTAGAGGCACGCACCGTGTTCGACGCCGACGACGCCGACGGCGTAGGCAAGGACGGCGAGCGCGCTGTCATCGTCGGGGTGGCACTGGCTGTCTATCGGGTGAGACCGGGTTCCTCGCGTGTGACAAAGACGTACTTGGCAATGTTGCGGTGCACAAAGATGTCGCCCGGACGTGCACCTGTGAGGACGGATTCTGGGACGCGCGAATCGGAACAGCCGAACCAGAGGACCTGTGGACGTGAGGATCGACACAGGGGGAGAATAAAACGAAATTGCCTTTGGTGATTGGCCCTTTGCGGAGCGTTGGAAAAAGCCGGGATCGGCCCGGTCTACCGCGTCTGCCCAGTTCGCGTTTGCGTCGAGGAGGGCGAGAATCGGGGATGTGGGGGGGATCATGGTGCTCGACGAACGAGCGAGTCTAGACAGAATAATGGTGGGTGGTAATGTAACAGCAACATGTATCGACGGGTTTTTGTCAGGAGTAACTCGATCTGATCCCTCGTATGACATAATCATTCCTTTTTTCATTGTCCGTCCTGGGGAATGCCGACAAACGCACGCAACGCGTCTCGCTTGGCTGCCGTGTCTCCCTTGAGTGGCTGTCCGTATGCTTTGAGCAACGCCTCGTAGCGCTCCTCTGTGGCTTGTCAGTAGACGTCGAGAGATAGCGATGTAACGCACTCGTGATGTGCTCAAACTCGCCCCGCGTCAACGGGAATCCAGCCACAGGCTTGCCGTTGGCCGCGTTGGGCGTCTTGAGCGACGCCTTCATCACCGTCGCGCGTGAATTGTGCAGTCGGGCTGGTAACCGCTCCTGGCTATCCTCGCGCGTCAGCACCGAACGCGCACCCAACACACCGCGACTTACTCGACTCTCACCGTCTCACACACGTCGTTGAGCTTCTTTTCCAGCTCTTCAATCTTGGCCGCTTGCACCGCCACGACCGTCTGTGCACTCTCATTGTCTCCGCTCGCATCGCCCTCTGCATCGCCATGGCTCGTCAGCTGCACCTTGAGCGACTCGATCTCGGCCAGCATCCGCTCTTGCGTGTGCTCGATCCCCTCCAGTCGGCTCTTGAGCGTGCCCAACTCGGCGCTCATGTCGGTCCCGCTAAACGCCGTCGCTGGCACCAGCGCGAGCGCTTGCGACGCTGCTGCGATCTGGTCCGCCATCGCAGAGAACGACGCGGACAGACGGTGTGGCCATAGTGGTGGAGGCGGGAGGCGCAGGGACGACGGCGCGTCACTGGCACGCTCGAGCAGGATGTCGATCGTCGGTGACGACGATCCGGAAGAGTGACGCAGGCGGGTGGGCGAGCCAGGGCTACTGTACGGGTTGGGGAACGCCATCGTGGTAGTGGTGGTGAAAGAGGGCGAGGCCATTATATGACACGTTGCATGCAGGCACGATCCGGTGGAATTGGCTGTGCGCTCATTGGACGGGTCGTGATGCCGTGAGCATCGCCGCGCTATATTCAGCACCATGTGTGCATCTTCTCACGTATGTCGACCTCGCTCGAGGCTCGTATCGAGGAAACACCCGGTATGAAGGGTATAGCAACACGCCACAACCAATCTTCCGCCTTGATCTTGCTCGTTTCGATCAGCGGTGGTCTCGCACCGGGTGGTTTAGAGGCGGCGTGGAGGGTTGCCGGTGAGATAGTGTCGTCGAAAAGGTACCAGAGTGCGTTTCCATCCACGCCATGCCAACAAGGGAACCAGAACGTTCGAATGCGTGTTCGAGAACAGACCTCTGCCGGGCATCGCGCGACCTGATCGTCGGTCGTGGGGTGATACCCGTCTACTCGGCCCAAGTGCTCTCAGGCGATACCATCGACGGGAGCCAAATTTGCCTGTTCACCAAGTCGAACCGAAAAGCTGGGTAGGCGATGCTTATGAAGGGACAGTGTAGGTAAAATTTCAAACACCGCACACTCGTCGGTCTACATGGAGTGGCAGTCGGGTGGGATAGGTGACAAAAAAAAACTTGGTGTCTCGTGTGAGCACCAATGTCGTAGAACGTGGAGGGTGACATCTTGAGACATTAATGCCGTCGACGTGGCCCGTGCGCGAGAACGTCAAACACAGAGGATTGCCCAATACTTGGTGTCAACCGTCCAACGCCCACGATAATGCACGGATCTAATCATTGTTCGGACCTGGCTAGTTATCATAACCCACGACCCCCCTTGGGTACAATCATGCTTTCTTGCACCCTCGTCGTTCCTTCAGACAGCCACTTTGTCGCAGGCAATGCACCCGCTACACCGTAGACCGCAAGGGTAACCAGCCAGCAAATCCGAAGACCATGAGGATGTCGTACGTGATTGCAACGACGCTCGTTTGGGAACGTCGTCGCAAACAAGGCTGCTGGCGATGCCCATCCTGCTCTGATTCGTGAACGGCGTGGGTTAGCCCCCAAACATGAGGCGCCTTGGTTGTCAATAGACCAGTTCGCTCGCGCAGGGCCGGCGCTCGATTCAGCCCCCAACCTTTCCATGCTCTCAGGCGGTCCACCTTGGCGTCCATAGTGGGATGGTGGCGATGATGGTTTGGGTGCACTCTTGAACGTTGATTGACTAGCCCCAGGAATGGCCTTTTGGCGTCTTCGGTTGCGCCCACTATGTATCCAGGGTCGTACAAGCATTGCCGTCCACTGTCCAACGCACGCGCACTGGGTCGGTTCCGGGATACGACTCGGAAATGCAAGAACCCGTCGATTGCACGCCATGAGTACGTGTGACGTCTCGTTTTCACTCTCGACCTAGGCCTGACACCGTTCGCAGATGGAATATGGTAGTGCGAAATGGCACTTGGCCTGGTTTGGAGTGGCGAGGAGGTGCGTTATCATCACATCATGATAAGTGGACACAGCCTTGTCCTAGTTCGGGACCTCGGTATGAGATTGATTGCCCATCCTGTGCAACCGGCGTTTGACGTGAGGCTCATCGATATTCTTGACTGTAAGTCAAGTATGGAATAGCGTGCAGGTGAACCATTGGCATTGACGTGGATGCCCGATGCGGTATCGTAATTGTGCACTCGCGTAATATTTTACCTGTCGCTCGACGCCCGCCAGGATGTACGCAGAGATCCGCAATGCAATGATGGTGGTCACACCAAATGCGTGGCACCTCGAATCTAATCTGGTATGAGCCAGACGCGAGGGTGCGACAGAAGAAGTAGTTGAGTTTGCGAGGTCTGTAATGGAGATGCAGGGCTTGAGCCAATCTCGGGCGTTCAAGATGCGGCGCGGTGGGTGATTATTGGGTCTCGGTTGGCAGGTTCTCAGATGGCGTCGTGTTGGTGGCGACGGGACACGCCTGGCAGTGGGCAAAGTCGACTCACTAGAGCCGCCAAATCAGAATGCGTGCCAGAGTTATACTATACGTACAGCATGGTACGAATGATGAGCACAACAGCAATGACCTAAACTGTCCTTGTTCTCGCGACCAGCACGTCCAGGTTACAAAGACATGGGATCCATGGCTAGGAGCCTGATAATCATGAGGATTGACTTGTGGAAGCGGATGGTTGTCCATTTTCTTCCGCTTCTCCAGGTGGATCGGCTGACGTTCCACATTCACACTGCCGCTGTCGCAAAATCAGAACGACACCGTGAATCCAGGGAGTAGGCCCACCTGTTCCGGACTTGCCCATAGTGCCGTCACTTGATCTTCGAGCCGTGGGATGGCATGACGATTGTCGATGGCAAGCTTAAACTGTGTCACATCGTGAGCGAGATCAAGCCCAAGCATTGAAGATAATCGTACATCAAGTTTATCGGATACGGTTTTAACCGAGGCGATGTATGCTGTGATCGTCTGAAGGTCTGCCTCTTGCAATAAGAAGCGAGTACTACCGTCTCTACCCGAAATGCTTGTCACCGCCTTTTCAAGATTGTCGAGCTCTCTAAAGTGACGGTAAGCACGCATGTTCCTTCTTCGCGACGGCGACTTGGAGTAACCTACCTTTGAAACGAATTCAGTGCTCTTTTTATATCTCTGGACAGCACAGATCGCATCGCATACTGTGTGGTCTCATCGAGCAGCCATCCAGAGCACTCTATCAGTTGGACGATCACATGATGAGTGCCGCCCGTTTCCTTAAAAACCTCTGAGTATTTCCCGACTGTCAAAAGCGGTAGGGAACTGACCTGGATAAGTTGAGCCATGCTCAAGGCCGTCCAGATCATTCCTCGAAGCATCGGGATATTGCCCATGTCAGCCATCTCATGGGCAAGCTCAAGAGCTCTGATCGCAACCGAGAGTGTACCCTGTCGACCATGGATCTTACAAATCGAAAGAGTGCTCTCGGCCGTACTGTCCACGGGTGTAATGGTACCAGAGGCAACTTTTGAATCATCTGTCGGCAGAGCTATAGTCAGCCTCAGAAACAATGTGATTGCGGAGTGCCTGCCTGGGGATGAACTCAACGGACGGCCAACTGAAGGCCCTCTTGGACTTGTTTGCCAACGAACGTCGTTAAGCAGCTTTGTGCAGAATATTTTAACTTTTTCGGTGGGGTGGGTTGGGCGCCGATCCAGGGCCTTTGCTGCTAATGTTTCATGAAGCGGCAATCTACGATCAACCATTTCCTGCTGAATTTGAAGCGGGGTGCGCCTCTGGCCGGATCCCTCCAAGTCTAAAGAATTAATGATCTCCCAAGCTGATTCACGCGTGCCCTGAAAACGACAAGTGCGCGAGCCGTGGCGTATCATATCCTTCCAGAAGACCGAGGAAAGGTTTTCTTCCCTCTTGAAACCAACCAATAGGTCCTCGACTTCGTCCCACATCGTTGTAACAAGGACGACGTTCTTCATGTTAACTTTGCCACAAAGGCCTTTGAATACGGAAAGGTCTCTTCGAGAGGCTCCCGCCACCCTGTTGTCCGAGATGCGGTGGAGGTAAAGCAGACCGGACAGCATGATATTCTTCTGGTACCTGTAAATGTTGAGTCGAACAGAGCTTGACCACACTCAGTTCTACTCACGTCTCCTTCAGCCAATGAGCTATGATCTTTAGGATCTGAATGTCAGAAAGATACGTGTCGTCGAATCCGGGCGTGTCCACCAAAACAATATTCCGACGACCGTCAGGATGGGGACAGCGAACAGGTTGCACCGTTCGTGTCTGGGATACCAAGTTGTTGGTTATCACGACCTTCTTCCCCCCAGCCGCCTTGTCAATGAACTGTGATACCGTGAGCATGGGTGGTAGAGTCTCGCATGCTGACTCACCGAACTCTTGCCTACCCTTGTGATCCCCATTACCCTAATGAAATGCATGACGAGTCTGAGTCATATAAAGCGTAACTCAGGAAAACATACGCGATTACTATGTCATCCTCGTTGATGGGTTCGCGATGATTGCTTGACTGGGCACCGCGAACTGCAGTTGGTGTGCCGGGGTTCGAGGGATGTTGGTGACTCGAGGACGCGACATGAGGTGCAGCGTTGATATCGTGCTTCGAGACAGAGGTCAAGCTTTGGTGAGAAACCATACTCTCAGGCTCATTCGAGTTAGAATCGACGAAAGAGTGAGGGAAGCAAGCAAAAAATTATGTGCCCTCACCGCCCAGAATGCAGTACGCAAACACGAGGTCAACTCGTGCTCGGTCTTCTATATCACCATGTTCGTCATCCACTACGTCACCGGGCCACTAGTACAGCGCTGGCAGCCAGCAGGCATGAGCAACGCGGGTGCGGACAGTGACTCGGACGTCCTCGCTGGACACATGGAAACTGTTTATCTGGTGACCAGCCGGGCTGCTATCGATCCCAATGGGGCATCATGGTAGATTTTGTTGGTCACGCTGCGCGAATTACTACTCGATAATCCCAGTTTGGACTTAGACGAGACCACGTGCCGGTAGGATAACTACCAATTAGGACACCAGTGTAGTCGATTACAACATTGCCTTGCTTGCAAGGCCAGTATTTACATCTCTATCTCAGATAGCCAGCAAACGAAGTAAGGAATAGCTAGCACGAGGACCAATGCAGACATACTAGATATACAGAAGCTGGAAGCACATGGAACCAACTATGCACGGAATGAACACAAAGAAGCTGAAATAATCGTAGCAAGGTTTTTACAGGGTGAATGAAGAACTAAGCCGGTGGATAATCCAGCTCGACAGCTTTCTGTAAAACATAGCACCCCATTAGAATCACGGAGCGCGATGACGAACTGGGCTTACGGCACGCGGTTTTTGACCGGACATCCACAGGGTGAATGAAGAACTAAGCCGGTGGATAATCTAGCTCGACAGCTTTCTGCAATACATAGTACCTCATCAGAATCACGAAGCGCGATGACGAACCGGACTTACGGCACGGGTTTTTGGACCGGACATCCACAGGATAAAACGCCTGGTGAGCGGAATCTTCATCTCCTTTATCTGCTCTATTGTTTTCTGTACCTGCGCATCCATTTTATCATGTTCGTCCTGCAGAATCTTGGCCAAGTTTGAGTCGTCCTGCAGTTTCGCCTGTCCCGCGAGCTCCTTCAACGTCTTCTTCTGCTCCGCCAAGTCCTTCTGGAGCCGGCTATATATGACCTTGGCCGCCTCAGTCTCGTTCAAGTGCTTCCGCCGTTCGACCAGCTCTTCCTGCAAGAGCAGCTCCTGGAAATCCTTCACCATACAGAGAAGTTCGTCTACAAGATTCCATGCAGAAGAAGACGAATTGTAGAATCGTCTAGCAACGGCACCTTCTTCTATCAGTACCCGCCAGAAGTTGTCCGTCAGCTGGGTCTCCCTTTGTGCTGCCACTTCTGGGTCCTTCTGATTCGCTCGGTCCCACATGGACATAACCAGACGTGCTCGGTGTAGGGGTAAATCGCCGCAAAGCCGACTAAATATCTGAAGATTCTTGCAAGCGGAACCAGACATAAAATTGTCGGTGATTCTGTGCATGTAGAGTATCCCGGCAATTTTGAGCGTGGTCCCATCTTGATACCTTTGCATGTGTTGGCAGGGGAGTTAGAAAAAATTCACGATTCGACATACTTTTGTATGAGCCAGTCGGCAATTAGCTTTAAGATCTCGGAATCTGGCCGATAGGTATCATCAAACCCAGGCGTGTCGACCAACACAACACGACGATTGTGGTGCGAGATAGGGTATGGCGTGACATTCTTGGTGTCGGACTCGAGGAGACCTGCTTTTCGTTGCTCTGTATTACCAGTGAGTTTGTTGATCAACTGAATAATCTTAACCTGAGAATCCTGTGTCGAGAGTACTACTGAAAAAACTCTTACATTAGTCTTGCCGGACCCAGTGGGCCCCATAACACTGTGTCACTGCGTCAGCGCACTGACGACGATCCGGAAGAGAATACCCACACGATAATAAAGTCGTCTGGGTCTGGCTTGAAGCGGTCTTTGAAGAACACCATGATGTTTTGGGTAGAGTTATCGGCAGTGGACGTGGTCGGGTAGAGGGGATGGAGTAGGGTCGTCAAGTTCTGCAAGGCAGAAATTACCCTCGTGTATTTGCTCGTGTTCAGCGACTGACTAAGTCACTGTGCAGCATGTCCTGGAGGTTCTATGACGTCTCGTATGAGCAAGTCGTGCAAAATGCGTGTCTGGAGTCTGGGTAACTTACTAGCCATTCTAGCGCAGATATTTAAGGGTTGGGCATGGGGTTTGATGGGAATTATTTGAGCGCAAACCATCAGTCTCGCCACTTGTAAACGGTCCAGGGACTGGCGGTATTTGATCATACATACAACACAACAGCCAGAAAAAAGAAACATTGCTGCCATGGCATGGTGAGAGGTCGTCGGATAATATTGCGATTACGTAATGGACCAGCGACTGAGCGGAGCACGCGTTCAACTTGACCTCATGTTTCTCTACGTACCGCATTTGGGGCGGAAGGGTGCACAGTTTGTTGCTTGCTTCCCCCACTCATGGTACCCCTCCTTCGTCTCTTCTGCTAAGTAGAGTATGGCATGTAACCCCGCCAAGCACGGTATCAACTACTACGCATCCACAAAGACGGGAGCGAATTGCCTAACTACCACTTCCGCACCGCTCCCAGCGTCTCATGCCACGTCCCTGACTCACCAACATGCTCCGATTGACCCCGGATTCAGCGTTCCAGATAATGCTGCAGTTCGTGGCGCCCAGTCAAGTAGTTCCATCGACGTGGATGACATAGTAATCGCGTATGTTCTCCTGTAGTTACGCTTTGTATGACTCAGACTTATCCTGTATGATTCTATTAGGGTAATGGGGATCACAAGGGCGGGCAAGAGTTCAGTGAGTTATCGGTGCATGGCTCTACACGTCTTGCTCATGTGTTCGCAGTTCATTAACAAGGCGGCTGGGAAAATGGAGATCGTGATAACCAACGACTTGGCATCCCAGACACGAACAGTACGACCTGTCCGCTGTCTCCATCCCGACGGCCGTCGGAATGTTGTCTTGGTGGATACACCTGGATTCGACGACACACATCTTTCTGACGCTCAGACTCTAAGGATCTTAGCTCATTGGCTGAAGGAGACGTGAGTAGACCCGAGAGTGGTTGAGCGTCGACTGACTCAACATTTTACAGGTACCAGAACAATATCAAGCTGTCTGGTCTGCTTTACCTCCATCGGATCTCAGACAACAGGATGGCAGGAACCCCGCTCCGGCATCTGTCCGTATTTATAGAACTGTGTGGCGAAAATAGCATGAAGAATATTGTCCTTGTTACCACGATGTGGGACGTCGAAGACGAATCAGTTGGTTCCGCGAGGGAAGAACAGCTTCTCTCGGTCTTCTGGAAGGATATGATACGCCTCGGCTCGCGCACTTGTCGTTTTCAAGGGACACACGAATCAGCTTGGGAGACCATTAAATGTTTAGACTTGGAGAGATCCGGCCAGAGGCGTACACCACTTCAGGTTCACCAGGAAATGGTTGATCGCGGGTTGCCGCTTCATCAAACAATAGCAGCAAAAACCTTGCTCCGTTCCCTCACCAAACGTGTAGGAGAAGCTAAAATCCTCTGGACAAAGCTGCGTAACAAGGCTCGTGGGAGAGCAGAGGATCCGTCTCGCCTCCAGTTGCATACATCCCAAGACAGGTCGTCCACAATCGGATCAAACTCTTCGGAGGCTAGCTGGTCTGTATTTTCGTTCCAAGAATTACCTCTTGTGTTCCTACACCCCTATTTAGGCCGGCCGAGAGCACCCTCTCGGGTTGTAGTGCGAGTGGCCGACACAATATATCCTCAGCTACAATTGAAGTTCTCGGGATTGACCATCAGAGGGTTGATATACACAACGTTCCTGTGCTTCGAGAAATAATTGGGACAGCCTTGAGCATAGCCCAACTCATCCAGGTCAGTACCCCGTTCTTGACAGTCGGAAACTGCTCAGATGCTCTTAAGGGAATGGGGGGCACTCATCATGCGATCGTCCAAGTGATAGAGTACTCTGGATGGCTGCTCAATGAAACCACTAAGTACGCAATGCGATCTGCGCTGTCCAGAGATATGAGAAGAGCACTGAGTTCTTTTCGAATGTAGGTCTTTTTGAGTCGTCGTAGCCAAGAAGAGCCACGCATGCTCACCACTGCCCTAGAGAAGTCAACAAGCTTGAAAAAACTGTAACAAGGATTTCGGGTAGAGATAGTTTTGCTCGCTTCTTCTTGCAGGAGGCGGACCTTCAGACGATCACGGTATGCACCGCCTCGATAAAAGCCGTCTATGATACACTTGATGTACGATTATCTTCCACACCTGAGCTTGATCTCGCTAACGGTGTGACATAGATTAAGCTTGCCATCGACAACCGTCATGCCATCTCACGGCTGGAGGATCAAGTGACGGAGCTATGGGCCAATCCAGCGCAGGTGGGTCTACCCCTGATATTCACTGTGCTGTTTCTTATTTTTGTGTCAGCGGCAGTGTGAATGTGGAATGCACGACATTCCACCTGGAGACGCACAGAAAATGGGTCTGACCCGCCAATCTTCGTAGTTACATGCATTCCACAACCAGCTGCCACTTTGAAGTGCTGGTCACTGAAACAAGGACGGTTTAGTTCGTCGGTAGTATACTCATGATATGTACTTGTTGCACGTAGATAAATTTTACAAACATCATTGATTTGGGACTTCTATGGAGTCTACGTTGGCTTTCCCTTGCAAGGCATATCCCGCCATCGTCAACACGCCCTATGCCCTCAGGCTGAGGGCATAACGATCAGGACCCAATAATCGACCCGCTCCCTCAACCCACTCCCTCAACCCCGTCACAAACCTCGTAAACCCAACCGGATCCCTCATCGTACCCTCACTTTGGTTCAAACGGCGATGACAGCAGATTGAAATCGAGGTGCTACACATTACGTATGATCACCATCACCTCATTGCGGATCTCGATGTACGACCGGGTGCCGAGTTTGGTCAGGCCGAGTCGCCCTCGACGCAGAGCTTTCCGTCGAGTAGGGCGATGTCGAGTCTACGGTCCTCGGACGCAGAGCGCCGCCGATGTTGGATCGCGCTCATCCTGGAGGGCTGGCGGAACGCGTGCACGATGGCGGCGTCCTCGTGGCTCAACAAGGACGCGAGCGTACGACCCCCAGCCCTCGCGTCGAACCGGTCAACAACACGACGCGGCAATGATAGCACTCTCGCTGAACCACATCTCCACGGGATTTGGAATAGCTCTGAAAGAAGTCTCTACGCCGACCGCGCGGTGAAACAGACGGAAAGCCCCCAAGGACCCGAGAAAGCGGTTCTTGAGCAACGTGGACGACAGGCTGTGCGACGGGGCGCTTGATTAACCACAGATAGCATAGCGCCATACGAGTGGATGGGACTGACCTATTGAAGCCATGTCATCGTCGACCGGATGGGCTTGCCCGCAGGCCATCCACAACCTCGATCTGAGCTCATGACACTGGGAGCCACAAGCAGATCACAGCTTTGGTGATCGCCGTCTTCATAAATCGCCGAACCAAGAACGAGGCTACCAAAGATTGGGCAAGTTGTATGAACTCGAGTTTGGTGAGTGTCCTTGCCTCCTTTTTTCCCTTTTCATTCATGTCCGTCCTCATGGAAATTGATTGCCTTCTTCACCTTGCTCGTCACCAAGATCACCTCTTTGAGAATTCAGCTAAACGCCAGCGCCTCCTTGTCGGCCACTCTGACACCTGACACCTCGAGTTCGGTGGGCTACTCGTCGTCGTACAGCAGCGCCACGGGAGTGGCACAGGTTGATCGCATGGCGGCAGCCCGTCTTCTGCATCATGTGTACGACAGCGGCCGGCGAAATATTGGGAATAGCTGTGTGTGTGTTGTTTCAAACGTGAAACGTGGTGCGAGGTCAGTCACGTCGACCATTGACGAGTCGGTGCACGGTGTCGCGCTACTAGACTAGTAAAGATGACACAATTGTGATTGCATTGTAAAACATAGTCTTGGCGAAGTCGGTGTTCTCCGTCCCTTGACGATTGGGATGGATGGCATGGGTGATGCATTAGCAATGGGAGGCGTGGCGACGCGCTCGTCGTGGAACGTGTAAAACGTGGCTGTAGGGTTGTTGTGGCAAGCACAGTGAGTCACGCGCGGATTCGAAACGAGGTGCGCGACAAAAATCCCATGCGAATCGTAAGTCGCCTGCGGACCATACGAGGACAGGGTAGACGTGCTTCGATATATCACAGGCAGCCCGTAACCCGTAGACTTTTCTGTCAATGCGATCTCGATGCTGCTGTATTCCTTCAGTTGAAATCTAGATCCGACGTGGTGGAAAGGTTGGGGCGAGCTTCATCTAAGAGGCGCGTTTACTGGGGTCGACACCAACAACCATCTGTCAGACACTCTACCTGCGTCAGCCGATTGATATAGTCCGAGCCTTACTCACCTGCATCCCATGGCCGTCCGCGCCTGCGGTGCGACAAAGGTCGCTCGGGCCACCTCTTTCGCAAGGGAAAGGTTCTATGAGGTGACTCCAGGGGACCTGTACGTTTGGGCTTTCCATTAGCAGGTGCTGGCGTGCTCGATTCTGACGTTCGCGCTTGAATGGAGGTGGAGGGCCCGGGCTTCACGAATGGCGTCTCGGGTTGGGGTTTGACATTGTCGAGGTCTTGCGAGCTTTGGTGAGCGATCCACCGGTGGTTGTCCATCTTCCCGCTTTGCATCGCGGGTCAGTATGCGAGGAATAGATGAACTCTGACGTTAAGAGGGAGGTTCGGACACGGTGGCAGAGGGAGCACCGCAGGTCCGAGTCAGTGCGTCGGGTCAACGACAAAATCAGTACTAGAGACGAAGTCAGCACGAGATGCAACATGGAAATGGGGTGATGAAGATACAGGCGACTCAATGGGCCTAAGTGCCGAGAGTCCTGTCCGACTTCAATGTAGGCTGCCGAAACGTCAACCAAAGTTACCAAACCGTCACCAATGACGACTGCGTCGATATCAAAAAAAGCGCGACGACAACGAAGATGAAATCTCGTCGTGCTGTCTACTGGCAGGCAGCCGAAATGCTTGTTCACAGTGACAATATGACATGCCAGTGATCCTATGGCACGACCAAAAGCGTCCATCACCACCACCAAAGTCCACCCTGTTCGGGTGTTATTAGGCAGAAAAGGCTTCTGTCGGCGAGGACACCCAGTTTGCAGAGCTGCTCACACTGCTGGTTGCTGGTGAGATCGATGCTGCCGACTTTTTCTCTTCGTCAGAAAGCTGGCGGCATCCGTTGGACCTCGGTGCGTCTCCAGGCAATCCTACTGTATTTTCACCACACTCAGCCATAGTACATGCTTCCATCCAGATATTTTGTTGCGGTGCATACCAAACGCACCAAGACGACGATGATTCGCGAAGCCCCCCATGTCCTCACACACCAAGTCAAGGCTCTCAGGTCTCTCAAGTCAGCAGCAGCTTCCATCTGCAGTGTCTTAAGCTCGCGTTGCTCTGGGCAAGTCCTTTGGCACCAAGAAGGCCGAGCAAGTCGTCAGGACCCGAAACGAAACGGGGTGGGCGTATCTACGATAGAGACAGTTGCGGAGCACCTGCAGGAGAGTATCGAACGTGATACACAAACACTGCCTTTGAGATGTACGTTCCCGCTTATCACACGGGAAGCATCAGAATGACAGACACGTCGGACAGAGGAAGCGCAAGCAACAGCTTACAGTTCGTGCTTGGTACTCCGTACAACCAAGATGCCGCAATCCCATCTGAAATATACCCCCTGCACAATACCATTCCAGAAGCGGAATGGGAAACCCTGTCACCCTCAGCAATCATCCAAGTTAGCCCAAGCAAGGAGCGGAAAGGACATCTTCCATATCAACAATCACCCAATATAATGAACCTCATTTACGCTTCCCCGTCGCCAAGGAGGGTGCAATGTGAGTTGTCATTCGCTCTTTGCGCTTGCGCCAAGGGAGGTTGACGTTCACTCCGTCACGGTCACAAGATCCTCGTGTATAGTACATCTCGATCATGGTGTTGTTCCAAAACCTGACCGTTCAACCTGACCGTTCGTAACTTCGTCAAGTTGACTGTATACGAGAAGCTCTCCACTGTCCTTTCCATCATTATGGTCTTATGTCTAGATCCATGTGATTCTAGCGGTGAGCATGTTTGGCGCGTGTCTCGCAGTGGACATTGATGGCGGCGAGAACGTGGATGTTGACGAGGGTCGGGGGTAGAGGTGAAGGGGACTCAGTTGATTAGGGTGCTGGACACTGGATCCTCGGGTTCGTTATTTTGATCTACAATGTGATGCCTCTCTCAAAGGTGCCCTCGTTGCTCTCACTACAGGCCTTTCATGCCGTACCGATGTGAATCTCCGTGCACTCGACACAGTGCAGGGAACCAAGCCAGTCTACCTGACGAAGACCTCACGCGTCCCGTGTCACGTCCTTCACGCCAAGCGTTCTTCCTTATGCCTTTGGAGGTTATAAGTCGCAGTCCTGCCTCCACACCCTTTATACGGGGATGTAGTTGACTTACACATGCAGACACCGTGTTGTTGCTGAATTACAGACTACCCGACTTTGCGGCAGTATCACGACTCGTCGAGCCCATCGATCTCGGGCTGTCTGAGCCAGGAGGGCGAGTTCTCCGAGGTGGAAGCCATGGAAATTTCTTTGCTGCAAACTGTAAGTTACAAATATCCTCGTCTCATCCTCAACTGGTTCACAGAACTCGCTGACAAATCTGCCAGCCATTGAGTAATAGCTGGATATAGTCAGCATGGCGGTACTAGTAACTATGTAACCCTATCATTTGAGTTCTGTGCTTCCAATATCACTGATTGGGCATTCTGTCTCCAGTGAGTCCAGTACACACATCACCCTGAACAGTTTTGCTAAGGTTTATGCTGCTTGGCCAATTGCATGGGATTGTATGAAGATATCAGTTTTACTACTACTGGTGAGGATGACCTTCACACTGCTAATGCTGGGAAGAGAGAATGCATTAAAGGGAAGAGGATGGTGTGCATTAGGCTCATTGATATTTCCAAGGTACATCCTATCAATGGTGTGGAGTACTCAAGGGTGTCATTTGAGGCTGGACAGGTCATAGAACAGATCTTGGATGTTCACAGGGGGGAAATGGTAGGGTGAAACTGGATTGTAACTATGTATTCAGCCCAGTATTTTTTAAGGCAAAAAGAAAAAAGAAAAAATCAGGTAACATGGTAAGTAACAAAGATATCAAGAGAGATGTAGGAATCATTTCCAACAAGTGGACCAGAGCTCCCCATACAAAGAAAGATCAATATCATGCTGGTAGATACCATTAGAAGATATAACCAGTGAATGGACTGGAAGACAAAAGGCAGGCCTGGACCAAGGGGCAATCCAGCCAAAGTAAGAACCACCAGAAGATTGAATGGAGCCATTGTCCACATGTAAATTACTAAGAGAAAGTAGTGTCTGTGTCTTCCATATTTTGATGGAAAAGTCATTAGACCCAGAAACAATATGTGAACCATCAGGAGAAAAGGAGACAGAAGTAACAATGTGAGTATGCCCTTGGAATGGACCTGCAACACATTGACCAGTGGTGGGATTCCAAAGCCTGATGGTCTTGTCCCAAGAGCCAGAGACAATGTATCTGCCATCAGGTGAGTAGGCAACAGATGTCACATGGCATGTATGCCCCTGAAATGGACCTGCCACACATTGACCATTGGTGGCATCCCAAATCCTGATGGTCCTGTCACCAGATCCAGAGACAATGTCCCCTCCACCAGGGGAGTAGGCAACAGAAAAAACAGTGCCTGTATGTCCCTCAAATGGACCTGCCACACATTGACCAGTGGTGGAATTCCAAACCCTGATGGTCTTGTCCTCAGAGCCAGAGACAATGTGCCTACCATCAGGTGAGTAGGCAACAGATGTGACACAATCTGAATGCCCCTTGAATGGACCCACCACAACTTGACCAGTGGTGGCATTCCAAACCCTAATGGTCTTGTCCTCAGAGCCAGAGACAACATGCCTACCATCAAGGGAGTAGGTAACAGATCTGATATAGTGAACATGCCCCTCCAATGGACCTACCACACATTGACCAGTGGTGGCATTCCAAATCCTAATGGTCCTGTCCTCAGAGCTAGTGACTATGTGCCTCCCATCAGGTGAGTAAGCAACAGAGAAAACAAAACCTGTGTGCCTCTCAAATGGCCCTGCCACACATTGACCAGTGGTGGCATTCCAAACCCTGGTGGTTCCATCACCAGATCCAGAGGCAATATGCCTGCCATCAGGTGAGTAGACAACAGATCTGACATGATCTGTATGTCCAATTACAGCATTCCAAACCCTGATGGTCTTATCATTAGATCCAGAAACAATGTGTACACCATTAGGTGAGTAGGCAGCAGATCTGACATAATCTGTATGCCCCTTGAATGGATCTGCCATACATTTACCAGTAGTGGCATCCCAAACTCTGATGGTATCCCAAGAGCCAGAGACAATGAACCTGCCATCAGGAGAGTAGGCAACAAAGAAAACACCATGTGCATCCCCCTGAAATGGACCTGCCACACATTGACCAGTGGTGTCCCAAATCCTGATGGTCCCATCATCAGATCCAGAGGCAATGTGCCTTCCATTAGGTGAGTAGGCAACAGATCTGATCCAATCTTTATGCCCCTGAAATGGACCTGCCACACATTGACCAGTGGTGGCATCCCAAATCCTGATGGTCTTGTCATCAGATCCAGAGACAATGTGCCTACCATTAGGTGAGTATGCAACAGATCTGACATAATCTGTATGCCCCTCGAATGGACCTGCTACACATTGGGTGGCATTCCAAACTCTGATGGTGTTGTCCCAGGAGCCAGAGACAATGTGCCTGCCATCAGGAGAGTAGGCAACAGAGAAAACTACACTCATGTGCCCCTGAAATGGACCTGCCACACATTGACCAGTGGTGTCCCAAATCCTGATGGTCTTGTCATTAGATCCAGAGACAATATGCCTTCCATCAGGTGAGTAGGCAACAGATTTAACCTGATCTTTATGCCCCTGAAATGGACCTGCCACACATTGACCAGTGATGGCATCCCAAATCCTGATGGTCTTGTCATCAGATCCAGAGACAATGTGCCTACCATCAGGTGAGTAGGCAACAGATCTGACAAAATCTGTATGCCCTGTAAATGGACCTGCCACACATTGACCAGTGGTAGCATTCCAAACTCTGATGGTTTTGGCCTCAAAGCCAGAAGTAACATGCCTCCCATCAGGTGGGTATGCAACAGATGTGACAGGATCTGCATGCCCCTGCAGGGTATGTACCTCTGCTGGCCAGGTAACTGGATGTCCTGAGGTAGTTGAGACACAGTCTTGAAGGTGCTCAGTCCACAATGCACAGAGTGGAGAGCTGGAGGGGGTCTGGGGAATGGCTGATAGATAGAGGTGGGGAGTGGATTCTCTGAGGACAGGAGCAAACACTTGAATGAACTGGCATGCCTCTGATGCAAGAGTGGCAATCTCTTGGCCCTAATAATAATTTGATCAGTACCTCTACTTAGTATCATGGTTAAACTTACCTTGGCCCAATCTTTCAGGATGGTGCAAGTCTCTAGGGCAGATGGGATAGATGACAGTGGGGAGGAAAGGGAGAGAAGGCTGATGGCTTCTAGCCAGTAGGGGAAGAAGTCCTTGAAGAAGATAGTCACTTCATCCACCAAAGCTGGGCTATGTTCCACATATTGCAGGTGGTACATCCAGCATTGGCATGAGTATGATAGATGGGGAGGGATGGCCTTGTTAACTCGACTTGGCAGATCAGGGATGTCACTATTGCGGTCTCGAGAGTCCTTGAGGTCACAGATGTTGAACCTGAGCATGATCCGCATGCATGAGAGTAATGCACGGCCGAGGAAGAGTGAATCTTCAGGTAGGATACGGACATGGAAGGCCAAGCTACGAGCCTCGTCCAGTAAAAAGTCACGCAACGAGAGGTGAAGTGGTCGGACGGGCCTTTGCTCGTCAAGAACTCCATCTAGCAATGACGCCAGGACTGGAACGATATCTCGGATCTTCAGGTATCCGCCAAAGAGAGTCGAAAGTGAAGGGAGAGGTAGTGGTTCCTTGAGCGCAAGTATGGCGGTCATCACATCCCGGAACCAGCGTTGCGAATGCTCCGAAGAAAATAGTTGCCATAGTATGCTTCGATACAGCTCATCCAGCGGGGAGATACCATTGGTGTTATTGTTCTGCAGGAGTATCTCGAGCCGCTTGGGGGGGTTGAGTCCTATACCGAACCCTTTAATGAAGCTGCACGCCGTTGATGCCCACTGGAAGAGGTGTTGGGAATGGCGGACGAGAAGTCGACACCACTCCTCATTAGGCCAAGAAGATTCGAGTTCGGTATACTGATGAAGGGAATGGCGAATAAATTTATAGATATCTCCATCGACAACGTTGTCCAGGATGTCGCTCATTTGTTTGTGGACGATCTGTGGGCCAGGAGGAAGCGCGGCAAGGATGTCGCTTTCCGGGCGAGCGGTAATGAGGAAACGAAGGTTGGTGGGAAGGTTGTCAGCGATTTGCGCAGAAAGGGCTTGTAGGAGCTGGCGGCGACCGGCTGAATCACTACTCTCGTCAAGGGCATCGATGACGATGACGAGTGGACCGATTGTGTGGAGGTGCTGGCTAGGTTCGATAATGAGCTTCTCTAGTTGCCTAGATGGCGAAGTCGACGCGCTCAGCGCTCGATTTTCTTTCACGATCCTCCAGAGCACGGACTTGTACTGCGGATCGAGGTCCGAGAGGTCACGTGCGATAGTGCTGAAAAGATTTTCTGGGTTGCGGCTCGCATTACTTCTGGCGAAACAATATGACGAGCCTAGCCGCTTTCGACCATCATAAAGCCGAGCAATCGAGTGAGCCACTGCGGACTTGCCCGATCCAGCGACGCCAGTGAGAAGGCACACTTGCGGGGCACCTTCGTCGACATTGTCGAATATGTCGCAAATCTCGGCCAGGAAGGACTCCCGCGTCCCCGGCAGGCATCCCTTCTCCGGCACACACTTAGCTCCCTGCGCATACGGCATGTCGAAGAGGTCGATGGCTTCCACTGTACCCCGTATACATGAACATCTGTCCACGATCTCAAGGACCTTGACCTACCAGCGTGCTCTACGTCATTCATCATACGAATGACAGTGATCTCCGTTTGCACCGAAACACCTTCCATGAGCGCGGTCTTGAATTCTTGCAACTTGACTTCGTAATCCGTGATTCTTGCATCGATGTTAAGTATCTTGTATTTTGCCGTCCGAATCCCTAATATACAAATCAGTGGTGTTCACTGAGTAACTGACGATGACTAACTCAAGTTCGCTTTGGGGTATTCGATGATGAAGTACCCACACTCCGTCACCTGCTGGAGCAGAAGCGTGGTAGTCTTAACGTGCGCTTTGATTCTCTTCAAGGGCTCGACATCTTCGACGAACGTGAAAACGTCGTTCATCACGCCTGCTAAGCGAATGATCCTGTTGTCACAATTTTTCTCCACTAGGAGAACCTGTATCAAGCATCGACAGCGATCAATAATGGCATGCACATTCATTATTATACTGACCTTGCTCGCAGCGGATATGACAGACCAAGCTAGAGATGCGTAGAGGCGAATCTGTAGGAGAATAAGATGATGACGGAGCCAAGACATTAGACACAAATACTTCTGCGATGTCGTCTACAATCGTGTTAAATATTTCCATCCTCCGCAACAAAACTTCCGACGTAATCTCGTGGGTTTGTACTGTGGCCATGATACCTGTATCAACATCGACCACTGGGACCAGTGCGTCGACGATTGCGGGCGAGCCATGTGAGCTGACCGTTGGTTCCGTCAAAGTGACAGCATCTGTAGTTTGACGTTCGTCTGCGTTAGCTTCCTCGTGTGGTTCAGCAGTGAACGTGAGCTTGATCGCAATCCCCGAACGATCGGGTCCATCAAAAGTATCCTTACGAAGAGACGCTTCGAGTACTTTGATCGTAGGGATCGCGTCAGTAGAACATGACATACACAACGCCTCCATACCTCCATCCTTCAAATTTCCCAACACATAGCCGATGGTATCAGAGAAGCTCCCGACCAGCTTGGGATTTCCAATAGGATACTTCTCATAAACCCGTACAAGGAGAACGGAACGATCGTCTCCATCACTGACAACGTTCAGTTCGCCGACGTTAGACAGTGACAGGGAACCCACAAATACAACGGTTTGTCCCAAGAGGTACGATTCTTTGTTTCTTTTGCGCTCTCTGTCGACTGCAGGGTATCGCCCACAGAAAACTCGACATAGAGCTGTCTCGCAACAGGGAATTTGCGCCGCTTTTCAGAACGAAGCTCGATGTCTAAAAGACAGTTAATGCGCATGTAACGAAAGATATATCATTCCACGCTTACCTTGAATGGTGATTCTCTTCGCCCTAGAACTATGTTCAGTACATTCCCAATGAAAGTATGGGTACATACACGATACTTTGGGTTGTATTCATGGCGTTATAGGTGAAGTAGATGGATTTACGATGACTGGGCAAAGAGAGGTGGTAGACAAAGTCAGTGGGCTGAGGCCAGGCAAGTGGCCTGTTGACTCAGACATGCGGTTGCAATGCGGTACTTATGTAATTCACTGTGTTCGGGGTCGACCAATCTCGGCTTGGCGTGTCAGAGGAGCTTCGAGTCAGAGGTCCTACTACATTCTACTACAACCAGTGAAGCGAAGAATGCAGACCGACGAGAACGATCTGTGTACTGGAAAATCCAGTGCATATACGTCGTTCAAGTTCATCGTTCGACCGTCGAATTCCCCGCTCAACGACCCACTCTCAGACTCTTGGTTCATATACGCAAACCATATCCCTAGACAACCGTGACACGACCGATAGAGTTGCAATAAGGTGCTCTATACTAGTCTGGATGATCTCGCTCGATCGCGACGTCACGACAGAGGTATGCGTTGCGTGTGTGCATATATCTGCACTGTGCTATTCTCGACGCACGGCCCCCCTGCTGATAACAGTGTCCTGTTTCTTCCCCTCGTGTAGGAATACTTACAACATGTGTTATCATCTCGTAACATGATTTGGTGGGTTGACTGAGTCGTCGCTGGGCGTCGAGCGCGCTCGAGTTCATACTGTCATATTGCTAGCTCAGGTGTCGACGAGGCCAACCAGCCAAGTACTTGGTCAGTCTAAGAGATGAGATGGACGATGGGATGGTGTGCTGGAGGGGTGCCACCATCGCCACGCCGTGTTGTTGACCGCATCGATGGGTGTACTGGGGTCGTGTTCGCTTGTTGAGCCACGTGGACGTTGCTGTCGTGCACACGTTCAACCGGCCGTCGAAGACGAGCACGATGCAATATCGACAGCGTGCCGCGTTCGAGGATCACGGCTTCGACACTCGCGCCGAGATCCGTGGTGACAGCGATTATGCACAATGCGTGGCGACTCAATTTCGATCTGGCGCTGTCGTTGTTCGAGCAAAACCTTGGTTTATCATTGTATTCTTTAGTACCGTACCATTTCAATCAATTCGTCAGGCCTTGTGACACGTGACAAGGTTGGACGAAATTTTATTTCGTCATCTGCCTGTATGACATGTTATGGAGACAAAAAATTTCGTCATAGTACCATAGCGTGCACTGAGACAAAAAACTTGCTGAGGGTACTTCACAAAAGAAATTCGTCAGTCGGGCCCATGACACGTTACGGACGAAATTTTTTCGTCATTTTGGACCCCTTGTGACGCGTGACAGACGAATCGATTGAAATGGTACAGTAGTACAACCGCTGCTTGTGTTCCGCTTAGTGAAGATTTGGTATGATGGGGGAATACATGCAACATGATGATTAAACAATGTGCAAATCATGAAGGAGATCATTTTTCGCGTCGTCCGTCCCAACTGATGTCACAAGTTATGGGTCTTTTGATACCTACCATGCTAGCAGATAGGGACGGAAAGTTACCCGAGGCGTCAGTCTCTGCAACCGTAAATCCCGGCGCTCTCTGTTCCGGAGGATCGGGGGCGTCACGATCCCGGCAACTTGCTGCCTCCGATGTCCCCATGATGAACAGATCGCCGATAGTGTCAGCAAGCATCCCGATACCTGATTATCCGGAAAGATGAGTACATAATAATGGTAAGAAAAAAAAACACCACGTACGTACGATATTCGTGGTACACGGCATAGTAGGTGGAAAGTGCCTGTCCCGCAATGACGAGACAAAAGAGTACCAAAGCACTACCAGCAGGAGTCGTGACCACAGCGTATGTCATTGCGGCTGCGATAGCTTCTTTCCATAGTACAGCCAGAATACTCTTTGTTGCACCTTGATGCTGCGGCAAGTGCGAACTTAGACCCCGACGGCGACCTGTAGCATGGTATGTAGTAGTGACCATTCTCGAGTGTTTACATGCTGACTTACTCCGGTATCGGTATCTGTCATCTACTAAGCCAGCTCACCGGTACGACGTGGGTGACGAGCCATTGCCCCTATGGGATGACTCGGTGAGCTGGAGCGCTGAGGATAGAACGGGAAGCAAGTACGTACCGAATCTGCACGCAATCCGGACCAACTTCGCCGAGATCAGGGCTGAAATGCGGTATATATATGGCGCTCACGCGCATCACCCCGTCCTACACTTCGAATCCCTTCGCTGCTTCACTCGCCGACCCAAACCATTGGCCAGACCTCCCCACCCACACATGGGTCTCTGGCATATTCGGTTTATACTTTTGACTTCATTACGTCCAGAGCGTCACTCGAGCACTTCAACTACTCGGGAAGGTAGTGACCTCACTGTATGGACAACCTCCCTTGAGCATCGACAGGCTGTACCTGCTCTCGTGCTCCACGTCTCGTCCATTGTCCTGTACAGAATCGGTGCACAGTCCAGGACGCGAACCTTGGTTGAAATCTTGGTATACATCAACTTTTAACTCATTTGGAAAAGGGGAAAGTATACTTCGAGGCCTCATCATCGTCCCGAACGTACACCTGGACACGCTCTCCCGACGTTTGCGAGTAAGCCACCCTGGTCTTCATGCGTCCAGTGTGGATCAAAACCGCAACCTAGCTTCCACCGCACGCTGTATTCGACGCGATGCTAGATCCTGCGTTTGCAGACAAGGAACCGCATCTTTCCGTCAGCTTGGGGTACACTCTATTGGTGAAATGGCTTATCAAAAGCACCTGACGTCACCGTCCACTGCTGTCCAACCAATGGTCACGCGATTATTGTAAAAGAGTACGCGGTGGTACGCACGAGGCCAATACATCAGATGTGTGGCGAGTTTGTCCATCAGAAACGGTTCTTTTGGAAAGATGATGTCCGACCTGTGACCGCCACCGCTGACGAAGTCGCTATTTTTATCTTTTCATCCATCTCATTTTGTTCTGACGACGGGGAATACGAGGCGCCTGACATGATCGAGAAGGCAGTTCGGTTTCCGAGGTTAATGATGGAGGTGGAGCAGCGAGCGAGCAAGACGATGCGAGAGCTCGAGCCACTGGCAATCTCGGGTGTTGATGCGGCGCTCGGTTGGCATATTCTCCGAAGACGTGCGAAACGCAGACACGTTGATGGCTGCGAGACATGCCTTGCAATGGACGAGCCAACGTCGACCCGTTTGGGCAGGTACACGAGGTGCCCATGTGTCTCAAGCGCGTGGTGAAAGATATGAATGGCTTTTCATTATTTGTTTTGAGGATGCACAGTGCTGATGGCGAGTTGCAGTCTGTAGCCTATGTCTAGGAGAGCCAGTTCCGTCTCGAGATCCGGAGACCGGATCCGTTTGTCAGGGGCGAATGATGCGGACTGGACGCGATATATATTGTTGTCTGTCTTGTTCGCAAGGTGAGAATTCGGATGATGGACCGAGCAAAACGAGACGAGCTGGATGCAGATCAGTGCCATTTGGTGACATTCGGATCCGTTCCACGGATCTTTTTCTTCTTCTTCAAAGACGACCGACTGGCTGTGCGTTGCATTTCATGGCCGGGTGAACGAGCAGAAGAAGAAGAAGAAAGTCGGACGTTGAGATGAAGAATCCAGTGCAGTGGCACGTGTACGATTGACTCGTTTCTATCAGTTTTTTTATAATGGGCATGGCTATATCGTCCTCGGACGTACTATCCTTTTCTTCCTCGAGCTTCGTCTTGAAATACCCACATCCCACATCGGAATCGCCGACGCTCGGTAGAAATCGCGTGTCGACTTGTAGGTACAAGTAGGCTCGACCGTCGATGGCCCCGCTCAACGCCCCGCTCTCAGACTCTCAGTTCGTGCACGCAATCTATATCCTTAGACAAACCCATCAAAGACGACCAGTAGATTCGCAATGGAGTGCCCCATACTAGTCTGGATGCTCTCACTCAACCGCGATGTCACGACAGAGGTATGTGTTGCGTGCGTGTCTTTGTACTGTGCTACTGCGGCTCGGATTTTCCGACGCATCGCGAATTACCCCATTTTGATAACCGCGTTCTGTTTCCCTCGTCCAGGAATACGACAAGTGTTATAATCTCGTGAGGGGGTGTTCGCCACATGCGAGGATAACATATGATTGCACGTCTATCGAGTCTTTTCGTCAGTCCGAGTCTTCCCTCTCTCCCATTCCCTTACTCACGCGGGGTTCGTGCAGGCCAGATCATATCACAAATGTTACCACTCCTCATGATGCGCCACAGACGGATATCAAGAACAAAGTGGAAGGATTGCGAAACCCCAAACGGGAAACACTGGATAGAGCAGGTCTGTCCGTCCAGCCGTCTTCTTCTTGCACCTCGTCCGCATCCCCGAAAGTACGCTCATCATCCTCTCTCTTCCCGCACCCTCGTCGCATCGCCACACACAACAGTCCCCCGATGACATGCCACCCGAAAAGTTTCTCCAATCCATGATTGGGTATCACCTCGCGTACGAGAACTCGTTGTGCGGCATGGTCATGACCCAGGGTCGTCAACGACAAGTGATCAATATCGGTCTTGGTATCAAACAACTCTCCGTCGAACCGCGTGGCGTCACCGTAGCCGCCTATGCTGAATCCTTTGCCCACAAGGTACGTATTACTCTCTCTTGCGTCTTCCGTCCATTGACATACGCGCACGCGCACGTCGCGGGTACCCCTTCCCAGCTCACTCCATTAGAGATGACGTTTGTCTCACCCGAACTTGGCGACGAAGTCGTCCTCCGCCGACTATGCATCCTCCTCTCCCTCAAAGCTGCCTACATCAAAGCCGTCGGCCAATCCCGCGGTTTCGACTGGTCCCGTCTCGAATTCAACATCCCCAACGAAAGCGCCCGGGGTGACGACCACCCACTCCAAGGTTGGGAATTCCGTGTGTTCAAGGCTCAACTCGGCGTCCAGCGCGGCGGTGCAGTCATCGAGGAGTCATACCAGTGCGCGTGTGCGTTTTTTCGGGGCACGAAGGAGAGCAAATTTATATGGCATGATAATGCAAAGGATTTGGAGGCTTGGGTGCAGTTTATCAATATCGATCAGATGATCAAGGTTATTCCCAAGTTGACGGCCTAGGTTGGCTTTCTGGACTGACGTTTGTCTTCTCGCCTCGTCTCCTTTTTTGTTCTTGTCGCGAAGCGTCTACCAACCCCGGTACCCCTTTACGCTTTTTTTTTGCTGTCTGCTTTGCCATTTTTTATTTATTTTTTCTGGCGACATAACCCAATGCTTCATCTAATCACACGGCGAAAGAATACCAAAAAAAGGTCCACATGTCATTCCATTGTCGTTCATGTAATACAACGCTATGGTACTAGATGCTCCAAATTGGTGCTGGGTGATAGGCTGAGCCGACGAGGCCAAGGACAAACGACAGTCCACCCAGCAGGGCGAATCCTTGCATCGTTCACTCGCCTTTAGACGTGGTCGGCGTGGACGGAGCCAGTTCGGTCGGGGGCACAGGTGGACCCGTGTAGTGGAACCGACCATCTGATGGTAGCACAGCACCGGCAAACATTGGGTCGTCAGCATCCCAAGCAACGCGAAGAACGAGCGCGAAAAAGCCACGTACTGATCCAGTACCACACCGCGCTAACCACCGCGAACCCGACGAACACCACCGAAGCGTAATCTGCATCATTATGCACCGAGTCAGCTGTCCACACTTCAGCTAAAAGGGAGACACGCAACTCATGGTCACCCGCGTCACCGGCACGATCGCCGGCATCGAAAACAACACGATCGCGAACAGGGCCCACAGCACCGCGATCGTGTTCACGACCGTCCCCACCCCCGCGCCCAGCTGGAACGGCGCATCGGATACCTCCCTCCGTCCCCCGGCGAGCGAGATGGCGACCGGCAGCGCATACGACGCGCCGAGACACATGACCGCCACACCAACAAAGGCATTGAAGGCCGTTGACGAGCCAAGGTAGATGAGCCCGAGGACTACCTGGATGAACGTCGAGAGGAGGAGCGCGTTCACGGGGACGTCGGGCACGAGGGGGCTGATCTTGGAAAAGTGGGCGTGCAGGGGAATAGCTTTGTCGCGTGCAAAAGCCCATGTGGCACGTGAAGCCGCGCATGAGATGGAGATGGCGCAGAACAAGCCGACGCCAAAGACTAGATGTGTGAGTTCCAGTTCAGCTTTCGAGTGGTCTCTTTGGGGAGCGAGACCCACTGATGAACCACTGAAGGAAGGTGAGCGACGTTGCGAGGGTTATCGATACGACAACTCACTAATCCAAAACCACCAGCCTGGGAACCCATTATGAGCGTGAACATGACGCCAATCGGTTGGCCAGAACTAACTGAACATCGACTCAGCGATAACCAAAGACGCAACTTCATCATACAAACACACCTTGTAATAATGTGGTGACGTCGGGTAATGTGAATAGGATCGGGAGGAGGAAAACGACGCCCCAGATGGTTCCAATCGGTACTGACAGCGAGATCGCCTTCGGGAGGATCTTAGAAGGGTCGTGCACCTCTTCCGCCATGCTCGTGACTGTCCCATGTACTCAGAAGAATGATGAACAGGACTTGATCTGCACTTACTCATACCGATCGCTGCGTACGTATACGCTAGAGAACCAGAAGATGAGTAGAGTACACCAAAAAAGAATACGACATACCAGGCTATACATCCACGCCCGACAGCCATGTAAATTTGTTTCGTATGTTCGAAACAGAGACTCGCTTACCGGGAGCAGACCAATGAAAAAAGACCAGCCGGGGGTCCAACCAGAGGCGGGCTCGAAGCCACCAAATGCAAATGATGCTGGGCGACGGCCTGCGGCTGCCTTTGCAGATAGACAAATCAGGTTTACTGCCATCGTCGTGTGAGATAACGCATCTTGGGGTAAGAAGACAGGTCCCTACCTATGATACCAAGGGCTGTCCAACACGCGCAAGCGATCTAGACAACGCTCGTTTGCGAACATGGCACGGAACGGTTCAAGCGTCACGTACATCAATGCTTGGCAGATACTTGTTGAAGAATAAGCAAAACCCGCACGCGAAAGCAGTGACACCCAGGAAAATCACGTCTGTACAGGGATGAGTGAAAAACGAGACGATCGATTGGGAACACACATGTTTGCCAGGGAGTTGCTACCCATTCGGGATGGTAGATACCCGCACCCGCCACGATAAGTTGAGCTGTTCCTGAAAAGGTGCGTGGTGAGATAATAACTTTCGGTGGGCAAGGTGGTGGAATACCAAATGTAACGCTCAGCGTGATAGTCCAATTTCCAACCAGGTTGAGCCATCCATTGATCCAGGAGAAAATAAGCTTGTAACGTGGTGGGGCCAAGCGATAACACCAATAGTACGCGCCGGCCGAAGTAGGGTACTTGGAGCAAATCTCAGCCAGAGACAGTGCAAGCATTTGCGTGAATACGGAAACGAGAACCCATCTGCAGCAGGCGTCAATGTGGTACGATGCGGTTCGGAGATGCTCACCCCCAAAGCATTACGGCTGGACCGCCTCCGGCGAGGGAAGTGGCTATTGGGGCAGCCAAACCATAGGCTTGGTTCGTGTCAGCACGACATGTGCGTCTGTACACCACCATTGCAACTCACGGACGGCCATGATGGCTAGGACGACCTGGGTGTCAGTTCATTTCCGAAACCAGCTGTATGCATCGGACGAACCTAGTGTCACTGCGTGCGAGTGATGACAGCGATCATCAACAAGAGTGAAATGCTTGACGGGTGGCGCTTACTGAAAAGGATGTGGAACAAACCACGTGTCTACAGAAAAAACATGGTCAACCTGGACTCGTCTCCTCGAGGACAGCTCAATATGCACCCTAGTCATTTCCTGGGTATATCCAAGTTTTTCGAGCCCTTGGCGAGCGGCGAAGTCTGAGTCGAACACGTCTTTCGTCGCCATGTCGGTCTGTGGGTACTAGCGAGGCGCAGAGAACGACGACGTGAGCGTCAAAGAAGAAGCCTTATCTCGGCTCCACCAAGCAGCATGGGAAAGCGGGGATGTGTGTGATAGCCCCGGTCACCTGTGTCGAGAATGGTTGTCACATGCCCCGCTTCAAAAACTTGCTTGTGAGCTGGAGAGGTCTCCGCTGTGACCGTCGCTGCTGTACTAAGTGGTACGGGCACTGGCATCGGGAATCCACGTACCCACTCGAAGCTGGCCCGCCCCACTGCATCTGCGGCGCGCTACCACCACCACTCATAACTTGTGCATTTGTCCTCGACGTTGGACGCGACGACTGGGATGAACGAGAATGAGATCTCAATTTTTCTCTGTGGCTCGATAATGGCGTCACAGCGACCGCGTAAGAATGGCGGCATCGCTTATAACCGGCGGGTTCAGAAATGGCAAGTTGTGGGGCCCCTGAGATTCCGTCTCCGTTGACTTTTTCCCTCGTCGTCATCGCTCAATATTATGCCAGTGCGGTCCAGGACGAGCGTGAGATGTACTCGGTGTGGTAGTGAAGGCGAATGGAGCTCCTTCATGCGTTGTTCACGCTGTAAAGTCTCCATATACTGCGTACGTGTCCCAGCCCTTGTTCGCCAGCGCCAACCCTGATTGTATATGACGCTCCCACACCCGCCGAGCAGTCCAACCAATGCCAAGTATCGGATTGGCCGTACCACAAGACTAAATGCACACCGGTTCCACATCCAGAATCCCGTGTGCCTTCGTCCAAAGTGTGGGGCGTCACTATCGCCTGCAATGCCGACCGAGCGCGCGGTGCGCGGGCGTTTGAAGCCAAAGTCATTGACCCGTCGCATGCGATACATACTCGAGGCATTCCTTGTCCACTATTCCGACAAGTCGGCTTTCCGCTCGTGCTATTTCGACACGTTCCCCATGATCCTACTTCTATGACACGTGACCCCGGATTGGACAACCAACTCGCCTCACACTTGCTGACCCACCCAAATACAGGTCACCCAGAGGAAAAGTGAGCCTTATCCGGTTCAGTCTCTTTCCGTTTGGCTGACGTGGCGTCTAGGTGGCAGAGAGCGGGTTACATAGGCACGGTATGTCTCGTACTGAATCCCTGTCGTATGACCAGCCTCTAACATTCGCCCAGGTGACCGTCATGCGTCAAGACTCGAAGTCACTCTCGTTTGAGGCAATGGAAACAGCGTTGATGTACGTCGACCACCTCCTCGGCCTGTTCCGTGATGGCGTATCTACGTCGCGCCTCATGAACCCTGCCGGCTTTCAACGCTTCTGCCAAAGATACAAGCAGGAGAGGATTGCAAATGGCGATAAGGCGTTCCAGACGATGCAAATTCCTCTGTGATGAGCAACGGACACATGTTAATGTATGTGTATGATTTACCTTGCACCGCAAGATGGTGCTGTATATGTGTACGTTTGCATAGTCGCATACATATTGGATATCTCAGTGTATTTATGTGAAAAGGACGCATGGACGCTCTTTTGTACATGCTCATCGCACCATCGTATGTGGGACTCGCACGGTCGTGGGATCCCGACGGTTCGCTTGTCCCAGCACAGCGTGTGTCACGAAGCTTATCGCCAGGAACAGTCTCAAGCAAGCGAGATCATGGTGGGACGTGTCTTTGTCTCCCAGTTGCAGTACGTTTCTGACAAACTGGAGCTCCCGCGAGGATATTAAGACACATACCGCTTGTGAACATGCCGCATAAAAACGGCTCATTGATGAACTCCGAATATCCTACTGATCAAGGAATTCCCCATGACGATATCGCCAGGGGTGGTGTTTTAATGCAACAACGCGTCATTCATCCTACCTTGCATCACGTCGATCGTGGAGGCAGCGGTGAGCTGGCCACCAATCTCGTTCCATCGTGGAAGATGAGTGATGGGTTGAAGCGAGACCAGACGTGGTGTTAAAACGGATATTTCACCCCAAGCTTGCGTATGCCCCGCCCCTGCACTGATCCAGAGCTCCTTGAATGGTAAAAAAAGGGCCACGTCGTGAAGACGAGGTTGGGAAAACTGGATGACAAGCCAACTGAGCGCCGCGGGGGAGAGCCCAACGCTTGGTACCGTGTGGCCCAGGTTGCAATCTGGATGAACATCACATATGAGCAGCAAAATTACTGCCAGCCTGACTCAAGTCCACGGGCGGGCGTTGATCCGAAAGCGCCGACGCCGTGGATCTTGGCCAGGATAACATTCGCACTTACTTTGTGTCTCCCCATCGAGGGCAAGCTATCCTGATACGGTCCCGGTGTGGTGCCTTGATCTTTAAGAAAAATCTTGTGGACTGTCGATCTGATTATAGCAACAGTATTCGTGATCATCATAAACAGCCATGGCCCTTCCCTACGGAATTAGCCACAACCGCTACCGTGTGATATCATTGCGGGCGATGTCTCGCCTGCCTGACACGATGAACGTTACAGGCTGCATCATGACATATGATGCGAATGATACGGCGGCGGCGGCTGAGATCTGAGAAGCTAGTGGCGAATGTTTCCATGTACCTTTAGTGAGCTTACCGAATTGTGCTAGACTTTGGAAGCGTGCTTTCCGCTTTGTCATGTATCTACGATTCGCAAGGCACACATGATGCTGTGGACGATACCTTTAGTAGTCACATCGACTCGGACGTAATGATGGTCAAAGTTTCCGAGTCATACATAGTACGGGTATGCTCCGGCATGTGCAAAACTTTGACTCAAGCGAGTCTCGTGTTAGCTGGGCTGTACGTCCTTCTTCACGGCGCTTCAAGCTTCAAGATTCGCACTCACTGCGATACCCACGGGATGAGGCCAATGGCATCATGACATGGTCTCCGTCGCCTTCTCTTCAAGTTGAAACCGTCGGCGGCTCGACGAGTTACTCGAGACTGCATGTTGCCTTTGTATGTACTACTACTCAGGCTTGGATCGCGCACCCCAAGCGATGACAGATACAATCATCCAGGCGGACAAGGCGGCGCCGACTGTCAGTGTCAAGATGGTGGCTGCGCTAAGTCGACGAAAAACTAGATCTCGTCGCGTGGGGCCGGCGGTAGCCTAGCCTCCAAGCGGATCCCCGATCCCATTTTTACCCTCATTTTTTTTTCGTTTTCACAGGACGACCCTGTGACCACGACCGTCGTGGCTAACTTGAGATGCGGTCTTGCATGCCAAGCACCGGGCCACACAGCAAGTCCCAGGACGCACACTGATCTCCGGTACGAAGGAACAAGTCGCTGCGCAGCACCCTGATTTGAAACTCAAACGCACACTGTGGGTACGTCGTAAAATTGATGGGTAATAAGACTACGGGTACCGCCAGCTTGATAACGTCCTTTTTTTGTTCTTCGTGCAGCCAAGACATCACCTCTTTTGAAAAGACGAGATCGATCGTGCATCTCATCGAAGTGGGGCGCGTGGGCGTCTCATATTACTTGGCAAGTCAGCGTGAGGCTGATCCGTGCTACTAGTATGGACAGGAACCAGCTACCGCTTCCGTCCTGCCCATGACTTGAGTTGCCGACTTCGCCACGACTAAACGGTCCAGTCAGTCAGGCCCGCATCACCCCAATTTCGGTAGTCTGGCCTATCACATATCAAGACATCACGTGTACAAAACAGCCTACCATAAAACCCCTGCGGCGCAGATAGACTCGGCATCCCGCTCTCCGTTCGCTTGCGACAGGTCATGTCGCTCAAGGTACCTATCCTCCTCCCATCCGTTTGGCTCTTCAACATATCCTTCATGTCCCCAACCACACCTCCCGACGAATCTGAACGTGTACACGGTGCCCTTTATGAACGCATATGCCCTACCACATGGCCGATTCTACACAGGGTATGTACCAAGTATCACCACCGACGGACGGTTGCGACATGTCACCGATAGGGAACTGACCCCCTCCCAAACTTACAGCTCTCCGCATCCACTCCCTGCATCGCCGAGCTGGTTGTCCTACTCGCTATTGACTACCCCTCCTCGCTCTCTTCCGAGGTACTCTCTCGACTTATCCTCCCCGGAGGCCACCCACCCACCTCGCGCGTCAACTCCTACTTTTTGCTCGGGTCCGCCATCGCTGCCATCGGTGGCCTCGGCCGTCTCTGGTGTTTCCGCGCCCTCGGACGTCAGTTTACGCACCAACTCGCTCTCCGCAAGGACCACGAACTAATCACAACCGGACCGTACGCGATCGTGCGGCACCCAGGGTACCTGTTTGGACAGCTCAGCGCGATCGGGATGTCACTCATGATTGGCAATTCGGGCTCGTTTATGCGCCGCTGTGGTTGGCTCGGAACGACGGTGGGACGAGTTGTCATCGGGGTGTGGGTGATGCAGGTGGTATTGGGTTTGATGCTAGGTTTGGCACGGTGTAGAAGCGAAGATACGTTGTTGGGGGAGCGCTTTGGGAAAGAGTGGTATGGGTATTCGCAGCGGGTACGATATCGGATGATTCCTGGTGTGTATTAGGTGTCTGGGTTAGTGGACTGGGAATGGGCTATGGCCCGTTGTACTGTGACGGACGACGCATTAGAATGGATACCTTGACCCACGGTACCAGCGATGTATGGATATGTACCCACCATCATTATACTGATATGATTCAAGTGTTCTTTGCGTCATCGACAGCCCGCGCCCATCTGAAATCTGAAATTAATTGAAATGAGAACGTGTCCCACATTTCGAGCCGGCGGCAAGTTTACTCGACGTTGGAGGCCCCACACCATATGTATCGCATAATCCTGACAGCTATCCACTCTCATGACGTGGACATTGTAGACTCCGTTCAGTGGGCCGCATCTTGACCGTGCCGCAGCAAGGGGGGTAAAAATGCGGCTTGTACAAATGGAGACGACGCCGCATCTGAATTTATGATCATATTCAGGTTCGCCATCATATATCGTATCGCAGACGATGCAGAAAAGGCGGGTTTCCGTTCCGATGGTTTCACCGACTTGGGGACGTGCTCTCACGCCGCGACCTATAGTTTGATCATTGATCAAAACGTTTTATCCATTCGAATGTTCCACGGGGCACGGGATGACGATATACAGTAGTTCATATTCAGGTCTAATTGGATCAGGCGACCCCTTGAGACTCGACGGCAGTGTGACTCACTTTGCTAGAAGTTGCTGTGCGATAACGATAGACTCCGCGTCGTGGATCAAGGGATGGCGGAAATGCGTTGGGTGCTCAGCTCCTTTCAGCCGAAGTTCATTGATGATTCTTCGGAGTAGGCTGGATTGCACCTACAACGTGAAGAATAGTTCCCAGCGTTCAACGTCACGTACGCTGGCGACGAGCACATGCATGTGCAAGGACTGAACCCAAAAAAAGACGCTATCTCGAGCGTAAGACGAATAGAACAAAGCGCTAGGCTGTCGTTTCGGATCCTAGTAGGTCCAATCTGCATACGGCGCTGCGAACGGTCCAGTTAGAGTAGGGGAGCGACTTGCGGATCTAGACTAGCCGCTACCAGTGATGAAAGAGAATCAAAAACTAGGACTGCTTACCGTGAGAAACCCTCATGTGCATGTCAGATATTTAAAGCCTACACGCCTCTCCGACTGGTTGTGCCTCCCCTATTGGCCTCCTAGTGAAGAATATGACCAGGTCGCCACTGGGAGTGGGCACGTTGATGATCCCCGCAGCAGTCTGACTTGATTCCACACGAGGTATACCTTCCGCTCTTCGTTTGGCACTGTCTAATCTAAGGAGAAGCGCGTTTCCTCGACATCACAGGCAAACCTGGAGCCTGTACCTCATCAAAAGATTCACCCAAGACATTCCTCCCTAGCATGTGATGTAGCCATGCGCTCTCCCGGACTGACTAGATTTGACGGGCGTCCAATGGGTCGTAGCGTCGAGGTGATCAGGGGGTGACGTTTAGTGAGGGAGGTCTTCAGGTTGGATTGCATTAAGAAGACTCGGAGGCGGTGTCCTCTGAGCTGAGAGACTGGGCATTATGCCATTGGTGGTGAAACAAGGAACGGAACGAGCAACAATTCAAGCCGTCAGAGAGGTGCCCAAATATTTGCGCTTGACGAGTACTAGAAAAGTGGATACACGACAATACTAGTTATATACATTATTATTACGAAGTACAGTACAGTACGTACGCGCGTGAAACAAGTGTGGTTTAGCCTCCTGGAAGAGGACTCCAAGATCTGATGACAATTGAGGGTCTGTCACGCCGACCCCGGTTCCACAACTCCCTCAGCCTGCTCCTCGGCCTCTATCGTTCTGGCTGCCGTCGAGTAAGACCTTTCCGTAGCAGTCGCCACCGAGTGATGTAAAATAGTCGTGTCCTTGTCCATAGCACTCTCCGTGAGACATGTGTTCAAATCCACAGTGGTAAGCGAAAATTCTTCTTCGCCTGCGTCCAGATCGCGTCGACAGCACAAGCTGTACACAAACGTCACGATTACGAGGAGGTTGCACACGATCAAGGAGAGCGCCACCTGTGTCCCGTACGCCACGTGAGTTAAAGCAACATAGAACAGAATATGGATGCAAAGGCATAGTGCATCGGGGGAAAGAACACCTCTACCCATCTCGCTCCTCGCCCTCTTCTTTCTTTCTCTTGCCCTTCGATTGATGCACAAAGAAAATGGGATGACAGATCGAACGCAACTTACCTTAACGTGACCGATGACAAGGATTCCGGAGGATTGCGCCGTGAATAATACAGTAGAATGAAGGATAGTGACCACAGTGATCAACAATGTGGCAGAGAATGCAGAGAATATCGTGATCCGCTGCCGCCGGCTAATATTTGACCGTTGTAGCAGGTAAATAGGCAAAATGACAAGCGATGAATCGGAAATCACGTCCGCTAAAATGTTTTAAAATAGAGGAAGAGATAGTGAGACGTTGAGTGAATTCCAACATGAAAAATACTGACTAATGAGTTGAGAGAGTCCTACTGAACCTGCGATGACACAGTTTTCTGTCGTGCAAATGTAGATTTTCTGAGCCATTAAGGCGGCCCACATAACGAGGAAAGAACAGCCAATGAGCAACGCGATGCGTCGAATCTGCTGGGAAGGGCTCGCAACGCGGATGATGGAGAACAGAATACTCATGCGACAAGCCCTGGAGGCACCATCAGCAAAGAAGAAAATCTAACCACCTCCACCCGCACGCGCACCAGAGAACAGAGGGGAATCCCATGGCGACCACCCAATGTGTGATGTTGTCTATGGGTGGCATATCCTGGACTAGTTCGACGAACTAATTGAGCAAACGTATGTTATGCCGTAGGAGATCTAGTCCGTACTTGATGCGTAGGGTGCCTCCAGCCAAGTGCACACTAGGCACGGCAGGTTGACCACAAGCGCGAACATGGCGAAACCGTCTTCCCACCAAAAACGGGCCATATACCAGCGATATATCAGCCTAAAAATGGTGCTTGCGATCGCCACGCTGTGGAACGTGCACGCAATGACTGGAAAACAAGAGAGGATCGACGATCAGTATCCTGTCAGCCACTCGCCACCAAAAGCAACACCAAACACCTAACAGAGACTCGTCACTCACTTTTCAGCGGAAGAGACCAGGGAAGCAGGCCCATGGGGTCGTTGGATCTGGCATCGCAGACGACAAGGACTGGTTAAATACGTCTGCCGCTTCCGCATCGGCAGTTTCAGTGATCACGGCATACATTGGTAATCAATTGCTTTCAAAGACGGGACCAAATCGTAACGTTGGCCACTTCAAGTTCACCGCACAGTGTATGGGCTTTGCCGGGGCGATGTTAGCACAGCTGGGTGTAATCAGGTGTATGTTATTACGGAATGATTCAGGATTGACGTTGACTCAGTAGTCCTTTGGCGGGGTGATCATGATGGGGGCCGACTTCAGAGTATCCTGTTCAATGGCCAAAAAAGGTTGACTTCTGTTAACGATGTTGAGAGCTGTGATTGGAGGAAGGCCTGCAATGAAAAGGATAATAAGCTCGGTAACCAGCCAAAAAATTCCTTGGACTAACTCAATTATTAAATAATTAAATGTAGAGGCCCAGAGGCTCGCCCTTACGCTCAATTAGTACCAGGTTAACTTTGGTATGGGCTGGAAAGGGCACTGCTGGGCGGCAGGGGTGGGAACAATCAGAACGTAACGAGAGGTTACCGGTCGTTCTTTGCATACAGATACAATGAGACATTTTCATTTTTGAGTATCATCGTTTGAACTTACATTCGGCAGTGTAGTGGGAAAAGATTTCATGCTCTTAGGGCCATAAAAAAGGCCGCATTGCCTTCCAAGTATCCAAGTACGTTCGCCTAGGGTCGATATAGCGTGAGGGTCTTGACAAAAAAGGAGCGTATAGGCGTCGATCGCAAACAGAGTGACTCACTGGCAGACAACTGTTAGTTATGAAATTGAAATTGCACTACTGGCTCGGGGCCGGTCAAGGGTCGTCTGGCTGAAGTTTCAGCCTGTTCCCAGGGTATCATTATGTATTACATGGTCAGCATCTTTCTGCCATCAAGAGAAACGACGGTGCAGAGCTGGGCGACCCACACCGGGTTCGCACTCACTAATCACCCAACAAAATGAGTGGTGCCAAAAATTTTGGCACCACTCATTTTGTTACTTCGCCAAGAGACGGGCTGGCATTCCTCACAGGCGTTCTTTGTGTGTTGAACCCACTGCCTTTCTGATCTACACCGTGATGCCTTTTGCGATGCTTGCGGAGGTCGGTGAGCGATACATTGGCCACGCGCCTTCATGTACGCACACTGACGAGTTCCCTAGACAACAGCTTGGCAGTAGTACGCGTGTGCGTCTCCCTCCAATGACTGTCTGGCTGTAATGCCACACACTTTCTCCGCAAGATCATTTCTGTCTCACGAAGCTGCCCTAGGCTACTTCCTCGACATCTTCTTGACGGTGGGGGTTACATCGAAGTTTCAAGGCTAATCAATTAGCCCCTATCATTGCGGCTTTCGTTATCATGGTTAGTGCTGCAAACTCTGCTCTTGCAACGGAGGTCCTGGTACAGCACCTATACCAAAACATCACTCCAAATGCTGCAACCTCCATCCTGTTGTTCTCCAGTCAGCTCCTTGGTTACGGGGTCGGTGGTGTATTGAGACGTGAGTTTGCCTTGATTGGGTATTGCGCCCTCTGATATATTGTGACAAGCAACTCTACTATATCTATCGGAGATGCCTTGTCCCGGTGTGCTTCCGCTCATCTCCATGCTTAATGCATTTTTTCGTGATGAACGTCGTAAACTCAATGTATTTTACATTGTCTTTGGAGGGTAGGTTGCACTTTTCGGCGGCCTGACTCGGAACATCCAGCATCTTTATTTTGGGACTCTTCCGCGGAGTGGATTTCCCGTCTTCTCACTGGCCCCTCGATATTCTGCCATGCTGCACCAAACAATGCAACGATCAGCCGAGTGTTTGGTGAACGTAACGGTGAAAGGCTCAGTCTTCTTAGTCATCGATCGTTTTCGCATTCTTTCCATTTGCTTTGACTGGCAGGTTGGCGTCCGAGACACTAATGTCGTTCAGGGCACGAATATCTGGTCCGGGCAACAACCTCAGCAATACAACTCCCACTGGCAAGCGATTGCGTGCGGTGGCCTCAGTCATCGATTGTTTTTGGCATGTACGAGATACTGTACCAGTGGGTCCCGCTGTCCTATTTTGTCGGGTTGGCTGCGCGGGTGCCATTCTGGCTCGTCCACCGCTACTGGCCGAAACTCTGTGCTGACTATTTGTAGATACTTATTATATGGTTTGCACAAACTCAACCCCTTATGTTCCTTTGTTCAGTGCTTTCAATAGCTGGCTTGCCGCGGGCATCCACTCCTCGATCTTATCTGCCTTTGTAGTCGCATTCCTCTCCCAGTTGTGGATTAGGCTACGATACCCTCGCTGGTCAACTGTATCGTTGCTGCAGGTGTGTTTCATCTTCAATATCCGCGTGTATGTCGTCATCCATAAAGCAATCCAGTGATGGTGGCACAAAGGTCGTGGTGTTCATCCTTTCATTCGCTGTGTAAGGTGCAGCAGGCACCGTCCATCTCTTCCTCGGCTGGTGGGGTGCCAACCAGGGTGGAGATTACTATGACCTTTGCTTATATTCTTGCGTCACGTTTCAGACCCACACCAGGTTCAACGCACTGATGTCGGCTCTTCGGCACCACTCTTCTTGTTCCTTCGTAAGAGGACGGGCTTGCATTCCATCCCTCTGAGGCAGTCTTTTTAGTGATGGTTCTCCAGGTTGCATGGCGGAGAGAATTCATTCCATCATGCACCCTCGAGAATCTTGACGGCCCTTTCTCCCTTGGGGATACAATGCCTAGGCCCAGATTACCATCAACGTGCGGTCATCGCATTTTCTCGTGCGTGGTGGTCACTCCTTCAATGCATCCACAACCGAAAACGAGCATAAAGAGAAACGACGAAAACACTGACATTTCCCGTTCGCAACCTATCCTCCTTGTTACATCGCGAGAGACGCAATTGCACTCCTCGTGAGGTGTTCTTAGATCTACTACAAGCCTCTCTGTTCGAGAGACTAATCAAAGAACATGTATGATACCGCTACCAATGCAATCTGTGCGTAGAACATAGGTATCCCCCTGAATTCTTGAAGAGGTACAGCTGGTGCTTGTCATCAGCATCATACCACGCTCCGGCCTCGGCAATCTCCGTGACGACCCTCTTTCCCTTGGGCGTAAAATGCTTGGCCTGGACCTCCTCCGTGACACGCCTTGCGATGCTCGCTTGCTCAGGGGTGTGAGTAAAGATGGCAGACCGATACACTGCATGCACACAGAAGAATCAGAAGACTTCCGGTTACACACGGTCTCCACGACGTACGAGCACCGATATCGCCGCCTTGTCTGTTCGGAGTTGTTGGATCGTGCATGCGATAAAAGAACTCTGGATAGAACACGTCAGTTGCAAAAACAAGGGACTGCGACATCGCATACACGCACCAACAAGTTCGTCATACGTGACGACGGAGGGATCAAACTCGATCCTCACTGCCTCTGCATTATTCGACGAACCCTTGCCTCCCGCGAATCCTACCGCAGTCTTCAAAATTCCCTTGTTCTCAGAGGGTGGGTAATGTTTCAGAAAGGTGTACTCTGCGCCCCAGAAACAGCCTGCTGCAAAGGTAGCAACCTCGGTTTCCTGTGATTCTGTCCCATGAGCGGGAAATGAGCGTTTTTGCAGACACATGCCACGATGTCATAGTAACCATTACCTGAAGTCTCAGAGCGGTAGTGAGACTGGTCGATGCCAGTCGTAGAAGACGCTTTTGTAGCGAGCGAGGCGAGCCCGGTACGTACTTTTTTCCAGCGACTGAACATGTGGAACAATGAACGTCAGTCTCCATCGCGTATATTTAAAGGCGCAGGAGGCAGTGCACTCACATGATCAGTATAAGCTTGCTAAGCTTATGGCCGTGCACGGTGTCATCCGCAAGTAAGCACCTTTTCCGCAGCCAGCTGCCATCCTATGCGTCGCTCTAGAGACACCATTCATAAGAATAGCAAGAACGATTCTCCCAGACAATCCCATCGGAATTATACAACAGTAGATCCGACAGTTATTGAGGAAACTGGAGTGATGTGTCGTGAATTCTTGGTCGTTAGCGGATCCTTTCTCCTTATTCTAAGATTGGACTTACCTTTACTCCCGGGTACCCAAATGTCAGCGCTACGTCCCGCGGCATGCTTTTTGAGAAGTCAACATGGCGGGTATTCCAGACTTCTTGGAGACTTACTCAAGTTTCTCCCCATACATACGAAACGAATGTAGGGTATTTCGGAGGATCTGGTTTGTACTTGATCGCAATTGATAGGACAGAGGCTGTGCCAAGTCCAACGGTTGTATGGTGGGATGGGTATTGACACGGTGATCCGACATAGAAGAGACCGGTTGCTGAAGATGGGCTGCCTTCAAGTCCACAATCATGTCCGCAGCAGTGAAAGCTTCAAAATGGACAAAAACTTGTTCCGAAGTGTTTGCCACTGAGATTTTAATTGTTTGACGTTTGACGGACATTTGGGGGGACTCACCGAGCGCGGGAGGGCGAGTTGAGCAATCCACAATGTTGCAGAGTGGCTTCTTCCTCTCCCAACACCGCGAAAATCTAGTTGAGACGCGCCTCCTGATCTTGACGTCTCGGTACATCAAACATCAAACAGACCGAATGTAGTTACCGGAGTGATGTTCGTCCGTCCGTGAATGGCTCAGCAAGGTAAGCGAGGCGCTTGGTCAAGATGGCTCTCTGCTGATGAGAACCCTTCGCAGAGAGGTAAGTAAACCCATTCACTCTCTTCTTGGTTCGCGGAAGTAATGAATGGAGCAGGAAGTGGTTGTAAGAGAAGTATCCTTGTCATCGAAGATGCATCACGAGTAGGCGCAGTCACTTCCTGTTCTTGGATACCAATCGGTTGTGTGGTCGCTGGCCAGAGTCGCCAAGGAAATCGATACGGGGGACTATTGCGTATCTTTAATCAAGTATCCGCAAGCTGGCGAATGGAGCGAACGGACTCAAATAGATGATCATGACGGGTTCGAGGTCACGTTCTACATGAGGTCAAATTTTGTGTGGACATCTACTGTAGTCATAATCATAACCAAAGAATACACTACCAATGCAAACTGTGCGTAGGGCACTGGTATCCCGTCGGATTCTTGAAGAGGTACAGTTGGTGATAGTCCTCCGCGTTATACCACGGTCCAGCCTCGACAATTTCCGTGACGATCCGCTTACCCTTGGGCGTGAAATGCTTGGCTTGGACCTCCTCCGTGACGCGCTTTACAATGCTGGCTTGCTCGGGACTGTGAGTATAGATGGCAGATCGATACTCTGTTTGCACGCAAGGATCAGAAGACATTCGAACAGGCGTTAGTTACGACGTACGAGTACCGGTGTCCCCGCCCTGTCTGTTCACAGTTGTTGGATCGTGCGTGCGATAAAAGAACTCTGGACAGGATACGTCAGTTTCAAACACGAGGCACTGATATTGCATACACTCACCGACAAGTTCGTCATACGTGACGATGGAAGAATCAAACTCGATCCTCACTGCTTCTGCATGGTTCGTCGTGCCATCACATACTTCACCGTAGCTCGGGTTCTTCGACGACTCCTTGCCACCCGTGTACCCTACCGCGGTCTTCAAGATGCCCTTGTTCTCAGAGGGTGGGTAATACTTCAAGAAGATGTGTTCTGTGCCCCAGAAACAACCGGATGCAAAGGTAGCGACCTCGGGCTGCTGTGATCCTATCCTGATAATGAGCGCTGTTGCGTACACGTATCATGGGGTGTTAGTCCGTACCCGAAGTCATTGCGGAGCGATATTGTGATGGGTCGATGCTGTTCGTAGAGAATGCTTTCGTAGCGAACGCGACAAGCCCGGTGCGAACTTTGTTCAGACGATTGAACATGTGGGACAACGAACGTTGTCAAGCGGCGTCTACTTATACCCACAGAAGGGAGGCAGTGACAAGTCCGAACGACGACTAAGCCAGTGCATCCCATCATTACAAATTGTAATGAACACCTTTTCCGCGGCCTGCATCGCTCTAGAAATACCATCTATCAGAAAGATCTGAGCAGAAGCAACCCAGCCGAGATCCCCCCAATCGCAAACAATACATCCAATCATTGTGAACGAAACTGGCGGGGGTCAGCATGACCGGTAGTCAAGTGCCGTTGGAGACTTACTTCCACCGCATTCAAAACCCTCCGTCTGAGCCTGCCTTAAGCTCGATACACACGCATGGAACGAATTTACGCTCCAACGAGTCGTCGCGATATCATCACAGAACTGGTATATAGAGCATGGGATATGTAGTCGCCATCCGTTGTGGTCTGGGAAAAAGTGAAGAACATGCACAAAACTCTCACCGTCTACTGAAGCGATCATGCGTTAACCTTTCAGCTATGTCCCAGCGCTCTACACATCCTCATGTCGAGGTACACTCTCTGGCCAATCCGAGCCGTATCTAACCACCTCGCCTGTAAATTCCTCTTTGTCGTCTGGTATGGCCATACAGTACCCTGCTAGAAAACCGGTGGCGACGTGTTGACATGGAGACTGATGGAGTATAAGTGCAACACCAATGTTAACGGTGAAGCATTGACGCATTGAACCTCCCACTGAAACCTGGCGTTTCCCTGTGTACGTGGTACGTAGACAGTCCCATGCTGTTGGCAGAAACACGTTTTCCCGTCCGAATTGAGTATCGACTTACCTTTACCCCCAAAAAAAGAAAACACCCCGCTCATTCACGTCCCCGAATAACACATCTTAGGTTGCGTTACAGTCTTGCTTGGACTGCGACCTAAAAGTACCCGCTCTGCGCGCTTGGGATCGCCAACACGCTGGCATTTTTCTGGCTTCGTTGTGGCCTGCGGCGAAAGCCAACCTTGCAGACAGCTCGACGAATGATCGAGCCATTTCGAGTACGTGAATATTCGCAGCTGTTCACCATATCGCACGAACCGCCCAAGGACACGCACCTTCCAGGCGGTACCTACATATCGTTTACAAAGTTCAACAGACGAGGGATACGCATAGGTGAAATAGATACCCAAGTCACCAGTCAAGCTCTTACCGATCCTTCCCCAGCTTCTACACGATCCTCCCTTCGCTCAGCGCTCCGACTGGACGCGTTTCATCTCCCAATACTTCGAGTCCAAATGCCTCCGAGTCGCACGCGTCGTCCCCCACCTCCTGACCCGAGTTGACATGCGTAAACACAAGTGTAGACATGACTGCGTGGTCACCGGAAACAGTTTGCGATGAGATACCGAATCCCGAGTCCATCCCCTCCCATCGGTCACGAAGGTCACAAAGGTACAGCTCTCGTATATTGATGATGAACCGAGGCATCGCGGAGATGACGACTGTGTAGGACAGCGTGGACAGGAGGAGTACCGGAGTACTTTTCGTTGTTGGCGTAGCTCGGAATACAACAGTGATGTTGTAAAACATATATCTAGAGCAAATGGAGGGAACATCAGTGGTTAACATAAACGAGTGGGAGAATGCAATGTAACGAAAGAAAAAAGGAAAGACATACACAAGGAAATAAAGAATTCCATCCGTCATGAGCTGTTTCATGTACTTGTTGGGTTGCCACTGCTTGGCTGCCCTGTACATCTCAACTGACTGCTTCACAGTTTGGACAGCAGCGAGAATAAAAAGCACAATACTAAGAAGAAATCTTAAGATTGCATCAGACACATGAGCTGCCAGTGGGACATGTATGAATGATCCAGTGCAAACTGAGAAATCGACAACTCGGGATGACATGACTGAATAGAAGAGTGGCAAATGGAGATGAGGTTGTAGTGATGTATGCAATTTAGCTCGAAACATACCTGAGAGGTATGTAGTGGGGTTGTCATAGATGCCTGTATAAACGAAGGAAATAATAGCCTGTGGTACATAGATAGACAAGAGGATATAAAGAATCTTTTTGGATCGACTCCACATTGCATATACCCGGAGGATCATAATCACTGTAATTTGAAAGCACAGTTAGGGGAAATGAAATCAGATAGTAGTGCTTACAGTCAGCAACAGCAAGAAATATTGGGAACCCCCAAGCAATCATAAGAAGCATTACAGTGCCTTCAGAATACCCATGCCTCATTCTTGAGTATATGGCAATGAACAGTAAGCCAGCATACTTACATCTATAAAATTGTCACTAGTATTGTTAACGAACTGATATCGAGTACATACATCTACCAAAGTCGGTCATCAATGATGACAAAATACAAAATAAAAAAGCTCACTTCTGTAGATCCAGGCACGAAGGTACTCCTCCCCCCTAGAATGTCTCTGTGAGTTCAAATAGCCTCCAATGGTTGGGTTCAGACATACAGAGGCTTTGAAGACTTGTGCATGATTTCATTGTTAGCTACCATCTGACATGAATTAGAGCCATTAGACCTACATAGCCCAGCAAAGACCAACATAGCGGACCTAGAGAAGTGTCAACTCGAACCTTCGTGCAATGAAGTAGCATCTACAGACCAGAACAAATATTGTGGAGACCCAGGTCCAGGGTCTATGCTGTGGGACTGTAAGGGACTTTGTGCTTACTCGCCAACTGTTGATTCCTCACCCAAACATACTCGACCTTTAAAAAATATTGTCAGCCAATGAAAACTAAGATGTGGAAGCGAATTAAATACCTCTCTTGAGAAGGTGAGGACTGCAATTGCAGGGTTAGATTGCAATCTGATATGAGATCATGTACAAGTTCATCACTTACCATAATCATATGCGACAGCGGTGATCATTACAACTGGTTAGTCTATGAGATTGGTCACGAGCTAGGGCATCAGTGACTATACGTGATATACAGTCATCCAGCTGAAGGATCTTCAAGGTAGCCTGCAGATTAGAGGACATGACGGGTAGAAGATAGACGGCAGAGATCGCAAGCGAAAGTGACTCACCTGGCGTCCCCTGTAGTTATATTCTACTGGGCATGTGGCATGTGGTTACCTATTTGCATTGACACGTGGTTCGAACAATACTGACGTACGACCTTCCAGTTTCACAATTATGCGATACAGGATGGAGGTGCCTTCTGTTCATTTCCGCCTAGAGGAATTGCTGCGCATACGATATAGGACTAAGCAGGCGGTCAAAAGGTGGCCTTCTCACCATTCGTCTCTGCAAGGGAGGTAAAGCTGTACGAACTTATGTCATTGAAGGGTGCCTCACCAAAGTAACCTGAATGTTACCCATCCAAGTACTCCTTCCATGCCAAATGCTCGGTGTATATCTTAGCAACCCGCCACACGTATCTAGTCTCAGCCCATTGTTTGTTCGGACTCAGCGGGATGGACAAATTCACCTCGTGGCGCCTGAATCGGTGGCTTTGGACATTGAGGAAATGATCCTGAAGCCAAAAAAAAGGATGATGGCGAAAATCAGTAGCGACTCACCGCCAATCATCTCCATCAATCGTCTCCATCACTTGCCCACTTCATGCGAATGGGAGGTGAGATCCCCCTGGCGCTCGATTCCACCGGCGGTGATCGGAACTAATAAGCACAGTGTTGCGGCGAACAGTAAACAGCGTTCTGAGATATGGCTTCAGTTTGTGAAAAAATTATTTGAATTCAGGGATGAGGATGAGATGACGCTCGCCGAAAAATTGAAGATACACACTGCATCGCGACATTCATGATATGGATATGTTCTTCCCTCGGAGATCAAACACGAATATTTTGCATAGGTTCTACGACGAGCATCTGAGTCGCGTTCACACACACAATACTCCACCAGGAAAAAAAAAGGAAGGCGCCAGTATCGATGCGATACAAGGTATGGATCGCATACAAGGGAAACCAAAAGGAGTCTGTCCGAGCCGCTGATGCTGATGCGGCAGGCCAAGTTGCAGGGACAATGAAAGTCAAAGTAGGCGTGCGGGATAACAAGAGGTAATAAGTGGGGTCAACGCGGCTACTCACGTATCCCACTTGAAACACCCTCCATCCAATTTTACGGAACAAACAAGACTGGCGGGGAACGACCAACGCCAACACTAGCCCCGTGGACCTGACCTGATGACATAAAACGCGGTGTTGAATTTGTTGGCATACAAACCGATACCGAGATGCTGTGGGTCTGGATGCCCCCCCGATTCATGGAGCCCAGGCAGAATGACGAAGAATACCGTTGAAGGAAAGCGGCAAGCGAGGCCCCGATGGCGCACCCATTTGCTCGGGCCACGTAAATACCACCAGACCTGATCATGAATGGGGTTGGGAAGGAACGAGCCCGTCACCGAAGGCCTCACAAACACATCATGTACACTAACCTGTTAGTTATACTTCAGTTTCCACCTCACCTAGCACGAGGGGGCAATGCTCTGTACAGTGGAGGGTACAGATAACTGTCCAGCGTCGGCGGCTTCGAGGATGGGTCAGGAGGAGAGCCGAGGTGGAGGCGTTTCCGGTGCACCCATTGTCACGTCCAAAAGTGTGGAGACCTATGCAGAAAACGGCTTTCTCGTCATCTATCGATGCTAATACAACGTAGCAACGTCATTCGACGCATGTTGGAAGGGCAAGTCGTGGTGGGTCGTGTTCGAATGATTGGTACAAAGTCTTTAAGTAATGGGTGGTAACATTGTTGTTTCAGAACTATACATTCCACAAGAACATAGGAACCCTTGTTGAGCTGGAATTTAAGAAGACAAATAGTGAAACGTACGATTGACCGGTTTCAGCGTCGGCCTGCAACGAATACGCATCGCCTGTAGCGGACCAACCGGCGACGAGTGAATGGTGCCTCCATAAAAACTTTGCTTCAAACGGCGAGCCTGTTGCTGAAACCGTAAGACAGCCGAAACTGGCAGAACGTGGCCGTTTCAGGATCAGAGGCAGCTGTTGAAAGGGTGGAGCCGTTCGCAGACGTGCGCTCCGACGACCTGCTTTCAAGTTGGGAAAATGTGAGTACAATCGAACGCGTCGTGCAAACCCAATTCGCCCGAGCTCAGGACGTACTCTTTCAAGTGATCAATTCAACCTTCATGTCATCGCAGGTCATTGAAATCGTAAAATGTCATTTGTAGTCATGTCCGATGAACAGTGGAGTCACCTTCGCTGCAGTTGCCCGTAATACAGTAGATATGCCAGAAATGGATACGACTGGGACCGCTATCCCGCTGATGCAAGTTGGGGGAGATGCATGTCGGGGATTGTTCTCACGGTGTGACATAGTGTGACTGCGACAACAGTGGAACAGATATTCCATTCTACTATCTCAGTACAACATTGTTCTAAGCCTTGAAGCTTGAAGAACCTATCCAAAGACGTCTGCTTCGCACTTGCGAGTTCTTCTTGTCGCAATGCACCCCGGTAAGCACGGATTCTCCCCAATAATTCAAGTGAGAGCTGAGGATCAGACTCGAGTCGCTCACACAGCTGGATGAGCTCTCCTCGCGTCACTGTTGGACCCACAGGCATGCCTTCATCATCCGATTCAGCTTCAGCAACATTTTCGCCTGCAATATCTCGCCGTACTTCATCAGCAATCGATTTCTCTAGATTACCCTCATCAAATCTTGGTTCCTCCATCTCTCGCTCTTCCGCAGGGTTGAGAAGTTCATCTACTGTTGGTGGTAAGCCAAAATTACGATTTTTGGACTTCAGTTCGTCAACTGATTCCATGAGTGCGGTTTCGGCTGTAATAAGCTGATCAGGTTGGCGTGGCCGCGCTGGAAGTCGGATTTTGAGCCCCGTTCGTTGTAGTGCTGCCTTCTCAAGCTTATCGACTGTCGTTAATGCGTTCTCCATGTCTTCTTCAAGTTCGTCTGTTATTGCTTTCAGTGCTGGTTCCCAGTCCTCAGCTTTATATCTCTCGCCAAGATGGGCTTGTAATTGAATCTCGGTTTCTGGCCGTGTGGCGTCAGGAAGCATTGCAAAGTCTCGGATGGTTTTCCAAGCCACGGGATCAGCATGCGTAGGCGCTGATGATGGAACAGATGTCGATTTCAAAGTTCCACCATGTGTGATGTATCGACATTCGACCTCAGGATATCGAGCAACGTAACAGACTGAATCCTGATCCAAGCCACACGAACGCTGGATATGCGGTACGCTTTGCAAGTATTCCGTGGACCGTATGCATTGATGGGCCCGGTTGGGGAAACGTGAGGTTGGCCCTCGGCACCATCACCCTCAAACAATCACCACGCGTCGCGTCAACGTGGCCACATTGTCTCGTGCCCCGATTACCCGAGGTCTTTCCGTGTGCACAATGGTAGGCTTCACAACGGCATTAATACAAACACCATGCGCAGGATGTCGAATGGATTCGAACCCGAGGCAAGAGCTTTCTCATTGGTACGTACCCTTGGGATCAGACGAGTCTAGCTTATTCGGGATCATCAGATCGCAGGGGCTAGCGCAATGTGAAAGGACAGCACCTATTGAGAAGCTCAACCTGCCCGTCGCGATATCGTCACGGAACTGGAAGGGTATAGAAGCCCAGGATATATAGTGACAAGCCGGAGTGAGTGAGTTCTATTCTCCAGCTTGAACATCACTGTGTCAACTTCCAGGCTTCGGAGCCGACCGAGTCCTGCTTTCTGCTCATGGCCATTCTCTGACGAATCACCGCCCGTCCTCAAATTTATCTCTTTGGACATCCCTTCTTCGTATGTGGTACGGCTATACATTGCCTTCACATGTACAGACATGGATCCTAAGGCACGGAGCGACATCAATAGCAACACGAAAGCGTACGGCCACGATGCAACATACCATGTCAAACAGTAAGGAGGATATCCGTTGTTCTTAGTTGTTCGTGTGCTCGGGGGCGATGGTACTGACACCGTGTCTCTCACCACCTCTCCCCGAATGTCTGCATCGACATCCGACCTCGAGAAAAACTTTCTCTTGATGAGTACACTTTGGGGCAGTTTAGCTCTTGCCGCAATCACGGAGATAAGTAACCCTCTCATTCTCATCTCCAATCATGGCCAATTCCTTTTGTCTGCCACACAGTCGTGTCTGGGTCGCGAGCCAACTCTTCGAGTCTTAAGTGTAACAGAAATGAAATCTTTTAATTTAGTTAGATTCCTTGCGCCCGCGTCGAAAGTCAACCTTGCTGCCATTTTGACGAATGAGCACGACACGACCAAGACGCTGGCAAGAGGACAACACTCAAGTGCCTGGGTTCGTGCCTCCATGTGGCGCGGTCGTGACGTTCACTTAGCTTCTCCCTGTCAATGATAGTGACCTCTGAGTATTAATATCTTGCTGCCAGAGGTGTTCGCAGCGCAAAACCAAATCGCACAAGACCGTCAAGGTAGACATTTTCTACGTAAAGTTGTTCAGAGAACTCAGGATATGAGGCATGTACATTGTAAACGAGGTAATATCCCCATCACCATTCAAAACACCTTTATCCTTCCCTCGTTTGTATGCAACACTACACTGCACAATTTCCCAGTACCTTGAGTGGAATTGCCTCTGAGTCACCCGCACTGGCGGGCTCGCCCCGTACTTCCTGACCGTCTGCCTCCCCCGGGTTGACGTCCACGAATGAAATTTCAGACACCCCATTCTCGCTAGCAACAAGTTGTGACAAGACACCAAACTCAGAGTCAATCCCCTGCGAGTGTCGATGGAGGTCATGATCATACAGCTCTCGTATGCTGATGATGAACCGAGGCATCATGAGAGGAATGATTGTGAGGGGAACCATGTACAGGAAGCACAATGGAGCACTGTCAAACCCTGCCTCATTCTTTATGAGTATGATGCTGATGTTGCGCAGCACATTTCTAGAAATTCATGAAAAAAAAGAGATCCAAGTGGTCAGTTTACTATTGTATTGAGTAAAGAAAGGAAAAAGAAGAGGCATACACAAGGAAGTAGAGAACTGCATCTTTCAGGAGTTGTTTGGTGTACTTGTTAGGTTCCCATTGTTTGGTTGCTTTGTAAAGTTCAAGTGACTGATGCAGGGTTCGGGTGATGGTGAGAGTCAAGATTGTCCCACTAAGAGCAAATTGCAGGGTTGCATGAAGCACACGAGATACATGTACTCCATTTGTAAATGATCCATTGCAAACAGAGAAATTGATGAGTTGAGAAATTGTGACTGAAGCAAAGGGTGACAAAGAGATACTATGAGATTGCAGTAATGCAAGGATTTAGTTCAAAACACTCCAGTCAGGTTTGTGCTGGGATTGAAGATACCTGTGAAAATGAGCGAGGAAAGGGATACTGGCACATAAAAGAACAAGAGGATATAAAGGATCCTCTTGGACTGGTTCCACATTGCATACACCCACAGGATCATTACCACTGCAGTTTGAAACCAGTCAGGTGAAATGAAATCAGGAAATATAACAACTCACAATCAAAAGCAGAAAAAAATACTGGAGCCACCCAGCCTTGTATCAGAAAAGTTATGGTGCCTTAAGGGTATGTACACCTCATATTGCAGAATGTAGTCCATTTGTGCACTTACATCTACAAGACTGCCATTGATTCTGATAACAAACAGAATTTAGGGTGCATACATACATCTATTAAAAGACAGTCATCAATGATGAAAGAGCTATAAGGCAGAAAAGACTCACTCTTATAGAAGCAGGCATTAAGGTACTGCCTGCTAGAAGTGTATTTAATTAGTTCAGTTGGCTATAGCTCACCTGGCTCAAGTATACATACATAGGCATGTAAGACTTGTGCATAATTTCAGTATTGTTTGACATGGACTACAACCATAATAGACCTACATAGCCCAACAAAGACCAGTGTAGCGGACCTACAGGGGTGTCAATTCAGGCATACATGTAATAAAGTGATACCAGAGCTATTATACAGACCAAAACAAACATTGTGGAGACACAGGTCCAGGGTCTGTGCTGTGAATCTGTAAGAAACTTGGGGTTTACCTGATAGGTGTTGTTCCTCACCCAAATATAGTCAACCTTTATAACATTGTCAATAAATGATAAGGTGCAAAAAGGAGATCAGAATACCTCTCCTGAGAAGGTGAGGGCTGCACAATAACCACTTTAGTCCTAATACAGAGAGCATGCACGAGTCTATCACTCACCATAATCATATATGACAGCAGTAATTGTCACAACTGCATTGGGTTATAAGGTCAATCATTGATGAAGTGCATGAGTGCATACCTGATGTATGATCATTCACCCGCAGGAGCTGCAAAGCAGACTGCACATCAGAGGACATGACAGATTGACAGCAAGGAAGGATTGTGGAGTGAAGGGGAAGGGGAAGGGATGTTGGAAGTGGGTGGCCTGGAGTCTTCCTGCAGTCCTCACTGATTATAAATTTGCTGTCAATGCTGTGTACATGATGTGTACATCACACCACTAGTATTCCTTCAGGATGATGGTCATAGTTGAAAGCATGGCAAACGAAAAGCTTTGAAACTGTACCGATTCATCTGGCCACTCTTGGAACAGACCAAAAGCACTAGGCCGTTACTCATCCAAGTGCTCCATCCACTCCCGGATTTTGAATATATATATCTTGGCTACCCATACCTCACCTCAAAATATCTCGGCAACCCACGCGCATGTTTTGAACATCTCCGTTACCCACGCCGGCCTATAGACATGCATTCAGTTCCAGCCTGTCACTTATTCGGATCTCAATCCTAGGTCAATGAACTCATTAATGGAACAACACCTTTTAGTGACCCACCCCACCGTCGTAAAATGTTGAGGTAGTGAACCGGTAGCCAAAACAGTTGACAAATCACGAAAATCGACAGCGCCCGCCACCGAGGACACAGCGCTCACCCTTATCAATCATGTGATAAGACAACCGCGAAAGCGATGAAAACAACCCGGGCCGCGGGTTTTATCTTAACCATAGTCATCAAGAAGCGTGTTGCATCGGTCTCAAGGGCCATTATATGAGTCCTGTACAGTTCATTCAAAATAAATCATATCAAAGGGTAAAAATGCAACTCGCAGATGACAAGTAACTGCACTGCAATGATGCCCGTAGTCTCCACTCAGAGCTCCGAAGACGAAGCACATGCACAGCTTTCATGACGAATATCTGAGTGGTGTTTACACCAAGAAAGTTGGGGATATAGCAAAGCGCAGTGGGCTCTATTCAGAGTCACAAGTAAAGAGTGCCACCCAGGCTGATGTCACGACAGGATGAGGAAGGTTAAGCCGCAGCGACACTGAAAACTAAAAGCGCGTACGCGAGAACGAGGGTAAACACACTGTCCGCCTTGATCTGACCCAGTGCAAACACCCTCTGCTCAACTCCCTTATCCAACGAGACTGCTGAGGCATGAACAGCACCGTCGACTTGACCCAAGAGCTGTGTCTTTGGTGACTCCCTGGAGCTGGTGAGCGAAGAATGACCAAGGTAAGCGAGAGGAAGCTTGTGCCACTATTGAGAGGGACCTTTCGTACGGAGGTAACTAAGACAGTGACGGCCCAAGTGTGAACAGAGCTAGAAGCAACTGTGAAGGGAGTTAACCTCGTAGTCGAAGGCTGCGCGAACAGTCTACCTGAGTCTCTTGTCTTTGAGGTCAGTTGTTTGTATCTTCAAATTGCCGGCCCCACCATGTACAAGGCTCCCCCAAAGAGGTGATCCATGGAAGGTAAACGAGATGCTGAGTAAATTTCACGGAGCTGGTGATTTCGGGACGGGTTCTGGTTGAACCGCAGTTCGTGGTCAATGATAACGCCGAGAAATTTGTAACTAGTTGATGGTTCGATGCGGTGTCCGGCGCCAGAAACAAGTAAATTCGACGAGCACTGGCATGGACATTGCGTTGGAGACGTCGCCTTCCCGAACAAACGAAGGCCAATTGAAGATGGAGAGCTTTTTTGAGCAATCATCAGCACGTCCAAGATCGTGGAAACTTGTGCTCGAATGTATGCTCGCGGACGGCTGTCTCGTTGTCCGTCAAAGGCATCCGCGACGCTGAAGACTAGCACTACGTACAAGGTCATTCTGCATTAATTGCATGGTAGTTGCGTTCGAATGGCCTGTAAAAAGGTTTTTGAATCCGAAGCAATAAACCGTGTTTACGAACATCACAACCCTTGTTGGTCTGAAAAGTCAGTATCGAATGTTGGAAAACTCTCCGAATAGTGAGATCTAAGACCATCGTCAACCTGCGGCGGAATACGCACTGCACTGCACGGTATTGGATCATGCGATGGCAAGTTGGAAGTGACCCAGCCAAGTAAATCCACGGGATGAAACTATCCACTGCGACAGCTTATCGACATTTGGATGCCACACATCTTCCGCTCTTCGTCTGAAAGGGTCGAACATCTTATTCAGAACGTGGACACCGTCGCATCGCATGACTGGGAGAAAACAGTCCGTCCTCGCTGGCAAGGCCACAAGATCAGAGGCAACATGAAAAGGCAGAGTGATCCAAGCCACACTCCAACGACTCGCACGTCCGATATGTGGTACGCTTCGCAAGTATTCCGTGGACCGTATGCATTAATGGGTTGGGAAAACGTGAGGTTGCAAGGCACCAACACCCTCAAACAATTACCACGCATCGCGTCATTGTCAACGTGAGGACTGGCCACAATGCACATCCTCTCGCTACAGGAGCCAACGAAGGCGCACCGACTACCCGAGGTTTTTCCGTGCGCGCAATGGGTAGGCTTCAAGGCTGTGATATTAATACAAACACGCGCAGGATGTCGAATGGATGGTCGACATTCGAACCCGAGACAAGAGCTTTCTCCTTGGTACGTACCCTTGGGATCAGACAAGTTATCTCACCACAGGTTGGAAGATACCGTACTACTTGTCCACGTTCTCATCAAGCACTTCCTCGCCTGCTACAATTATGTTGGGGCACAAGCCGACGGCTCCCACTCCTCGAGCTCGGGTATCGCCAACACGCTGCAATTCCGTTGTACCCTTACCTCGAACCCAGCCTTGTTGACAGCCCGACAAATGAACGAGACATGGATGATGGACCCTTGGGTTTGGACCTGCACATGCTTGAAACAGCGCAACATCCAGTGTCGTGGCTCCATTTCGAGATATGCGGTCGAGACGCTTACCCATTTTATGCATGATAATAGTCTCCATCTACCTGGATATATGTTACACTCCATCTTCCCTCGAGGAAATTGAATGATACGCTTGTTTCGTTTCCACGATAGCTGTGTGTCGCTCCTGAAAATGTTCGCATCAGAGCCAAATTGCACAAGCCGCCAAAGCAGACATTTCCTTGAGACCGTTGCATGTCATACATAGAATTCGGAAGAAGAGACATATGATATGCATAGGTGAAATAGATATCCGAGTCACCATTCAAAGTACTACCATTCTTCAAGGTCTACGCCAAGCCCCTCACTCTCGGGTCAAACTTGGTACCCACCATCTCTCACCTCGAGTTGAATTGCCTCCGAGTCCTCTTCATCTCCTTCTACATGTCCTATGTTGCCATCTGCGAATGCCATCATGGATATGACCGTGTTTGTGGCGGCGGGTTGTGACAATGCTCTGAATGCAGTGTCAATCCCTTCCCAGCGGCCACGGATATCCCGGTCATACAACTCTCACATGCTAATGATGAAGCGAGGCATCATGGGGGCCATGGCTACTATAGCAAACATGACCAAGAACTCGAAGAGGATCGAAGTAGTGTCCGAGTTGACAAGGTAGTTTGCAAGTATAAGAATGAGGTAATAAAACACATATCTAGGGGGGGGGAAATTCAACAATTAGTTATTTTTTGCACAGATATAGAGAGTAACATGACTTAGAGGGGAGATGAAGGGAAACAAAGGAAGTAAAAGTGTGGACATACACAAAGAAGTAAATTGTGCCATCTGCCATGAACTGTTGCATGTACTGGTTAGGTTGCCATTGCTTATTTGCTTTGTACATCTGAGCTGACTGCTTGGCAGTTTGGATGACAGCCAAAATTAGGAGTATAGCACTGAGAACAACTCGTGCAATCCCACTGTACAAATGAACCCTTTCCAGTGTCAGAGGATTGCTGTATGTAATAGTGCAAAGAGAAAAGTCAAGAACTTGAAAGGCTGAGGCTGAAAGAAAGGGTAAGAGGTGACAGAGAGATATGAGATTGCAGTGATGCAGTCAAGTCCAAGACATACCTATGGTGTAATTGGAGTTGTCATATATGCCTACAAAGATGAAGGAAAGAATGACCTGTGGCACAAAAATAGAAAGGAGGGTGTAGAGGATCCTCTTGGATTGACTCCACATTGCATATAGCCGCAGAATCATTATTGCTGTGATTTAGAGCATGATTAAGAGATATACAATTAGGAATGTAGTTACTCACAATCAGCAGCAGCAAGGAATATTGCAAACTCCCAGTCCAATATCATATACATTGCAGTACCTTTAGAAAGATCTATGCTTTATATTCAATGAGCAGTAAATCAAGTGCTTACACCTATGAAATTATCATCACAGTTGCCTAGCAGAATCTAGATAACATACAACTATAAAAAAAGTAATAGTTATCCATAGATGCAGAGTAGAGAAACTCACTTTTGTGGTTCCAGGAAGAAATGTACTAGTTCCTGGATGCATGTCTAATTAGTTGCATTGATTACCAAATTCAACTGTATACAAACCAAGGCCAGTAATTCTTGAGGTTGCATCCATTGTCAGTTGTGTCAACTAGAGACACATCAACCAACCAAAGACTTACATGGCCCAGGAGAGACCAACATAGCGAAGCTGAAAATAACATCAATAACACAAGCAAGATTCCTCAATCATTTTACAGACCAGAACAAATATTGTGGAGACCCAGGTCCAGGGTTTGCACTATGGGACTGTAAGAGACCTAGTACTGGAACAAGTGTTGCTTACTTACCCAAATATGGTCTACCTGCAGCGCATCATTAGCCAGTGAAAGGTGAAGACAAATGTAACATACCTCTTTTGAAAAGTTGAGGACTATAGGGTTACAAAGGGCATATTAATCTGACACAAAGAGCCAGCATCAGCCAATCACTCACAATAGTCATATGTAAAGTAATTATCACCACTGCATTGGCTTGTAAGAATAATCAACGACTAGCTTAATGGTACAGCATACCTGATATACAGTTATTCAACTGAAAGAGCTCCAAAGCAGACTGCAAGTCAGAGGACATGACAAATAGAAGAGTGGTCTGGTTGATTGATAGAGAGCACAAGAGAGAAAGTGATTGCTGGCAATTCAACCTCGAGATGGATGTCAAATATTTATTCTGTCTGACATGATGGTTATCATTCGAACAAAAATAACGTATGATGCTCGGCTGTCTCACAATTATGTGGCGCGGTGTGATGACGACGATGTGAGAATATCTTCATTTGCGCAGATAGAACGAATTGCTGTACACGGGGCATGAGAGCCGAGTTTGCGATCAAAGAACAGTTTTTGTCCGTCGAGAGCATGGCAAGTAAGAAGCGTTGAAGCTGCTCCTTCCAAGGAATTGAAGATAGATTGTTGTTCATTTGTGTGTGAGCGGTGAAAACGACCAGAACTCCCACAGTTCGAGTGGGTTCACGGTGTACCACCTCCGTCCGTCGATACGTGATTCCGGCCCGTTGTTTGTCTTGACCTCATCCCTACGAAATCATACAGTGCCTAGCGCGAGTGGTCCATCCCACTTACAGCATTCAACTAATGGCCCGGTAACCAAAAAAACGATACGTGTCAAAAATTAGCAGCGTCACGCCACCAATGACACAGAACTCACCTCATCAATCATCCGGACCGTACAGCTACTTGATGTGAGTGTGAGAACAACAGAATTGGTGGTGAAAACCGCCGGGGTGAATGTTCTTCCAGAGATGATCTGGAGCCTGATAATCAAGAAGCATTGTACCAGGAATTCGAAGCAGTGAACGGCGGGGTTGGCTACTTCGGAGGTATGACCCCAGCCAAATGGAATTGAATGGTGTCCAGGATAGGATCGCTGTCTTGGTTTGTGCAGATCAAATGAAGATGATGAGGACAATCTCACCAAAAAAGACCGTCCCGATTATGCGTCCACGGTCTTTCCCTTCGGGTCCGGGAAGGGTGCATATATGGAAACGGTTTACAAGGATCAACCGGGTCGCGTTCTGAAACAAGACTACACTAGGGAAGATAACGCTAGACCGTGGGGCCGCGGGTGTTGATGTGGCAGAGAGTACACAGCATTGATGACGGCACCATTCCACTCAAACCAAGACAACCTATTATCTGAATGGTACAAGCGATGGAGATTGGTGTTTGGACACATCCTCGGGGTCGGGGAGAAACATCGACCCGGCCCAACAGGACAAAACGTGCCAGCAGAAATGTCGACCTCGTGAGCTATGCCTCCGGCGACCCTCCCGGAGCGGATCGACATGCAGGGACATTGATCGGATCGAAGTGCCTTGGAAAAGCTGACAGAGTGTCGTTGAGAGTAAGGCTTACATGCATATTCGCCATCCCTCTAGTGATGATAATAGGCCCAATCTTAGTGTTTCCTAGGAAACCGAAACCCAGGCAAAGATGAGGCCAGAAATGTGTAAGGGTACGAAAGACGTACTCCACACAGTATACATTAATACCCATCAACATCTCAATACTAGTGAAGGCCCATATCCACCCCTACTTGCGCACAAATCAGTAAAAGCTGGAGAGTTGCGTACGTTGGACTGACCAACATCCCGCGGCAATCGCTGCAGTTCAGCCAACTCAGCTAAGCGTGTAGAAGATACGCCAGTCCCATAGCAACACCGACGTGACGCAAACTTATTCGCTCACTACCTCGAAGATGGTAGCAAACAGAACGAAAGATCGAGTACCCTTGCCTTCTCGCTGAGGTTCAACTATCGAGTTTTTGCCGATGTGCGATGACTGGGCTGTGTCCTCGGCTGCGACACCAACCAAGAAGACGGGCTTATTTGTAAGGTCCAAAAACCCATGGCCGAACAAAAATCTCTTGTCTGGAGCCGCATGTAGCAGTCAGAGTTGATGAGTGGCCGGAAAACCGAAGGTGAGGTGTAGCCCAGGCAATTTAGGTAACGTGGGATCCGGGAAAGACCTGGACAAAGGAACCCCGCTCCTGATAGGGATTGTCCAGGGGTCATCAGGTTAGAAGCGGACTAAACTATGGCGAACGACGTGCCTTCAATCTTATTAGTTGCGTGCCACAGCCTTGACTGCACGACCAATGATAGCTGAATGGAGGTCAAATAGCGTACTTGTTGCTGGCAGGCAACCAACAGTGGTGATCAAAGCAGATCTATTAAGCGGAAAGCGTGCGCGTCTGACTGCGTGCTGTCGAACCTGCCCGACACGACCGGACATTAGTGATAAGGACCACCGACTTTAAGATCCACGCCGCCGTGCCTCGACACGTCTGGAATAGCGTCATCTCCGTCAAGTGGGAGTAGTTCATCCTCTGGATCGAGGTCGGTGTGTGTCAACGTCGAACTTTGGCGTCGAACATATGATGAATCCCTGGGTGAGAGGTTAAACGAATATCAGCAACAAGGGGCAGTGGACAACCCAACTCACCTCTTGCCCCATCTTCATGATAGACCGTGGAAAGTCGCCCTCCGGCATCACGCACATAAAATAGAGCAATCTGATGGCAGGCTGCCCCCTCTGTCGTTGTCATGATCAGAGAAAACCAATACAAAATCGTGACGATCAAAAGAGACTTCTTGAGTGGCTGCGGTCACAGGTTGCACATCCCTCTTCCACTTCCATCTTAGAAAGGACCATCGGGCAACCGACCGGGAATGCACCGAGTTGATGGCAAAAGGCAGGCCCTTGTCTGCAAGCGCAGCGTCGAGTGTACTCCCAGGCTGAGTCGGACTACCTATGGTAAACCGCAAACACTATCTCCGTTCTGTGAAGGGTGTCAAGCGATATTCTCCCTAGCTCGAAATGAGATCCTCATACCCGAACAGGTTCTTGTGAATCTCATGCATAGAACCGACAATGTACTTGAAAACGATCCTGTGTAGTGTCGTGGGTGGACGCGTCGTTGCAGTTGCCCCGGCTATCTGGCAGCGTCGTCGATGACTACTATGCGTTACAGTGAATCCCCACGCGCACGGGTCTCGGATAGAGAATGGGCAACTCATGACTGACCGCAACGACCGGTTTCAGCGTCGGCCTGCAACGAATACGCATTGCCTGTAGCGAGCCAACTGGCGACGAGTGAATGGTGCCCATAAAAACATCGCCTGCAAACGGCGAGCCAGTTACTGAAACCGTAGACAGCCGAAACTGGCAGAATGTGGCCGTTCTTCAGGATCAGAGGCAGTTGTTGAAAGGGTGGAGCTGTTCGAAGACGTGCGCTCCGTCGCGTGAACGTGAACCCCAATTCGCCTGAGCTCAGCACTTGCTCTTTCAAGCTTCATGTCATCGCAGGTCATTAAAATCCATTCTCTGGGCACTACTCCTTGGCGGTACGTTTTATTGAAGGATGGCTGGTTCCATGGTTGACAAGCTGGAGTGGGATCTATTCTCCAACTGTGTCAACTTCCACATATCACCGCCCGTCCTCGAAGCTCTGTGGACCCGAAACGGCGACGACGATCCAGGATCCTTCGTGTGTGGGTACGGCCATATATTGCTTTCACGTGTACAGAGACATGTTGACATGGATTTTAAGACACGGACGAGTGTGCACCGATGTCAAACAGCAAGGAGGATCTCCGTTGTCCTCCGTTGTTCGTATGCTCGGGAGCAATGGTTCTGACACCGTATCTCTCACTACCTCACCGAGAACGTCTGTATCGACATTCGACCTCAAGAACTCGAGGCAACGTGAAAAAGACTGGTACGCTTTGCAAGTATTCTGTGGACCGTATGCATCGATAGGTTGGAAAGTTGCAAGGCACCAACACCCTCAAACAACCACCACGCGTCGCGTCAATGTGAAGACTGGCCACATCGTCTCGCTACAGAAGCCAACGAAGGTGCCCCGACTACCCGAGGTCTTTCCGTGTGCGCAATAGGTAGGCTTCACTACTACAAACACCACGCGCAGGATGTCGAATGGATGGTTGATATTCGAACCCGAGGCAAGAGCTTGGTACGTACCCTCAGGGTCAGACGAGTTACTTCACCACAAGTTAGAAGATACCGTACTCGTCCACGTTCTCATCAAGCACTTCCTCGCCTGCTACAATTATGTCGGGCTACAAGCCAATGGCTCCCACTCGTCGAGCTCTGGTATCGCCAACACGCTGCAGTTTCGTTGTACTCTTACATCGAAACCCAGCCTTGTTGACAGCCCGACGAATGAACGAGACATGAATGATGGATCCATGGGTTTGGACCCGCACATGCTTGAATCAGCGCAACATCCAGTGTCGTGGCTCCATTTCCAGATATGCAGTCGAGACGCTTACCCATTTTATACATGATAGTAGTCTCCGGACCTCGAGGAAATTGAACGATACGCTTGTTTCCACGATAGTTGCACGGTGTCGCTCCTGAAAATGTTCGCGGCACAGAGCCGAATTGCACAAGCCACCAAAGCAGACATTCCCTTGAGACCGTTACATGTCATACATAGAATTCGGCAGAAGAGGCATCTGATTTGCATAGGCGAAATAGATCTTCGAGCTACCATTCAAAGTAGTACTACCATTCTTCAAGGTCTGCGTCAAGCCCTCACGTGCTCGTACCCACCATCTCTCACCCGGAGTCGAATTACCCCCGAGTCCTTTTCATCTCCTTCCACCGCCTGCCCTGTGTTGCCATCTGCAAATGCCATCATGGATATGACCGTGACTCCGAATGCAGTGTCAATCCTTCCCAGCGGCCACGGTAATACAACTCTCGCATGCTAATGAACCGAGGCATCATGGGGGATCCAGGTCATGGCTACTATAGCAAACTGTTAGAACCAGAATACGCCGTAGTGGAACGGGTTGAGAGGGGGAAGAGGTAGCATCGATATTTATATATTGTATATGTGGTTCGTCTCCAAAGTCATAGAGTTTGGAATGCGACCGCACGACTGACTCGGACGCTCCTCGCGGCAAGAATCCGACAGACCCAGCGAGAGAACATGGGGAACGGGAGAGCTTCCAGTGATCTCCCCTTCTCCCGCAGGGTGAAACGCCCACCAGTCACCACATTGCTTGGCGGTGCACTCACCAAATTCCCCGTGATGCGGCGGTCGGCGCTGGCATATTCAGTGTTAACGTTCACCGCCTTCTGATCCTGTTGTCGTCCAGGGGACCCGTTCCATTCTACCCCTCGTAATCAAGCGACTGTCCAATGACACCGAACAGTCGAACTCACATCCTTCCACATCCCACTGACCAGAGAAGGGCGCAACCATCGGTCCATCTCCGTCACCTCTCGCACACATCAAACTGACCCATTACTGCCCTTCTTCAACGCCAAATCCAATGCGCCAAATCACCGAGCTCTGCCCCTCCGCTCTTCCTCCGGGTGGACCACTCTTCCCAAAACGGACTTCATCACCGGATGCAACGAGTCATCTGTGCTACATTTGGATTTCCTCCGATGGGCCAGGCCACGCTTTTCGTATCGGCGGTACCACCGAACTCTCTCCAAGGCATCAATCCGGATATTATAGCAGTTCAAGGACGTTGGTCATCCCGCGACTTCTTGGAATACTGGCGGCGTATTAAGACCATTTTACCACTCTTTACCATTCCGTCCTCCTCCAACGCAGCATTTCAGCAAACGACACAATCTTGCCTGACATCTCATTTGTTACTAACACGTATTTTTCTAATATCTTTTTGACACGCAATGATACTCTTTTTGCAACTCTAGGTGTGTCTCCTGGCCGCAGGCCCCTGCGGGCCCGGGTTGTGAGTTGCTCTCCGGGTTGGTCCTATCGTGCCCGTCCAGATCCGCCTACTTCTCGTTGGTCCAAGCCTCTCCCCTGCACGATTCGGACTCACTCGCGCTCGGAAGGTTCGGTCTGTCGTTCTCGCAGAACCCTTCCGGTTCCTAACCATTCTTCATTCTCGCCGACCTCCCTCGCGCGTCTCCCTCTCGTGCAGTCGGCCTCAGACCGGCCTTCCCACACACCAGCGAATCCCGTACCTAGATTCGCGTAAACTTCTCTTGGTTCCTCTTTTCCCACTCCATCTCCATAATTATCAATCATAGTAATTCACCTCACGCCAGCAATAAGCAATCGGACCCATGAAAGTCGTTTCCATCTCAACACACTTCTTCCCTCATATCTCCCTCCCGACCGCGACGAGCTCACGCTCTTTTTAAATCCATCGCTTCCTCTCGTCTCTCCTTGTTCAACATGCCCCCCCTCAGGTTCCTCAACCTGATTGCCTTGGCCCTCGTCGCCCTCGTCGCTCTTTCTTCCCTCCCCGTCCCTGTCAACGCTCTCGTGGCCGACCGTGCGCAAGTCGCCCGTCACGTCCACGAACACAACGCTATTGCCAAACGCAAGCGCGACTCTTCTGGCCAGTGTCAACCCAGGCCTTCCTCTTCTACCCCTACCCCTACCCCTACTCCCACTCCCACTCCCACTCCCACTCCTACTCCCACTCCTACCTCCTACACTCCGGTCCCATCGACCACAACCACGTCTTCCTCTCCTGCCGCTAGCCCCTCCACTCCTGCTAGTTCAAGTGGACAGCCAAAATGGGGTCTTGCCTGGGCCTATGATCCAGCGTATTTGGCAAACTTTGCCAATCTTCCCAACGTCGGATAGTACGTCTCGTCTTGCCTTCTCAATTCCCCTTATAAATCAATCATCATCTCTTCCAGTATATACAATTGGTCACCCAACATCCCCGCCGAGGCTTGGAACTATCCTAAGCTCCAGCGTATGCCGATGCTCCATGATGCTTCTCAGACCCAAAGCTTCCAGCAGACGGTCCACTCGGGTTATGGCCAATATGCTCTCGGTCCGAATGAGTGTGTTCCTCCGCCTTCCCCTTGCGCTTTTTCTTACCCGTTCGATAGGCCGAATGAGCCCACTCAGGCGAACCTCTCCCCTTCTGACGCCTACAACATCTGGATGCAATACATCAATCCTCTCGCTGACCAGGGTTACACCCTCGTCTCTCCCGCTTGCACCGACGATGACGCAGGAGTTGAGTGGTATAAAGAATTTTTTGCTTTGTGTGATCAGCCGAACAGCGGTTGCATCGTACGTCTCATGTGTGATCGCAATTAATCCGGCCGTTTACTCTTGGATCCCAGGTTAATGTGGTCGCTTTCCACTCCTATAACACCGACCCTCAACATCTTATCGACTATGCCAACACTCTCCACGATACGTACGGCCGGAACGTTATGATCACCGAGTTTGCGGACCAGGTAACCGGTTACAAAGTGTATGGTTTGGTGTGCTGACTGACTCGTTTTGAAGAACTTCAGCGGTACTGGCGGTCAACCAAGCGAAAGCGAGGTTTGGGACTATGCTGGAAAGGTCAAAGCCTTTGTCAACGGCGCTTCATGGATAACGGGAGTGTTCCCCTATGGTAAATTCCCTTGCCTCATCCATTCCATACCGGCTCACAAGTTTTTAGGTCTCTTGTCGGAGGCAGACCTCCAAGCACAGAACGTCGACACTTTCAATGGGTTGATAGATGGGAACGGCAATCCCACAGCCCTTGCCACGTATTACTTTTCATAACTAATAGCTTGTGCAACATCCAACTCTGATACCCACCATTATATAGAGAGAGTTTTTCTCTTGTCTACCCCACGCAAATTATGCGTCCTTCGTTTGTCGCACTTCATTTTTTGTGCTGGATACACATGTTGGCGACGCACGTAACTTGTTGAGCAATGTATCCGTGGACATGTTTTTTGGATAGTGGACGGCCGCCAGAGGGTTGCCAGAGGGACACAAAAACAAACCTCCGGACAAAAAAGACGTGCCATCCCATCCCCTTGTGGACATGGTCAGACACCTTCCCCCCGTAGTCAAGCAACTCTTCACGTTGCGTAACCCAGGGGCATGACCGAGTCCATAAATAGAGCAATTTGATAGTAGGCTCCTTCTGTCGTTGTCATACCAGAGAAAATCAAGATGAACAGAACAGAACAGACTTCTTCAAGGAGTGGCTGCGGAAACAGGTTGCACATCTCTCTTTCACTTCCATCTTAGATCGAAAGGACCGCCAAGTTGATGGCAAAAGGTGGGCCTTGTCTGCAAGCGCAGCGTCGAGTATCATACTCCCAGGCTGAGTCGGACTACCTATGGTAAACCGCAATAGCCGAGTGAACGGAGCCGGCTCCGAATCGGGTTTAAGTCATGTTTCACACAAGACTATCTCCGTTCTGTGAAGGGTGTCAAGCGATATTCTCCGAACAGGTTCTTGATTCTCATGCGCAGAACCGACAATGTACTTGAAACCGATCCTGTGTCGTGGGTGGACGCAGTTGTAACTTGCCCCGGCTATCTGGCAGCGTCGTCGACGACCAACTGTGTTGACGGGTCGATCTCGTAGTGAGGAAGCCGCGGAGCTGATAGTTTCAAGCGGCGCCCGAAGTATGTGACCCGTAAACTCGCGAAGACAGACGATGGTTGAACACCAAGTTCCACAAATCGCGCCTATGAGTCTCTCGGCATTTTTCTCGTCCTTCTTGAACGTCGTCCACGCCGACGCAGAGGAGAAGGAGGAAGTCGTCGAGTCTACGCAGTCCGAAGAAGTTGAAGTTGCACAGGTGGAAGAGGAAGCCGAGGAGCCAGAAGACGTTAGTCCAACCCACAACAACCTGTCTCCCTTCTCGCTCATGCCTTTCCTCGTCAGTTGCACCCAGGCATTTGTGATGAATGCAAAAGTTCGACCAAGTGTGCACCTTTGACGCGACACTTTGAGCATTGTCAAGAGAAAATCATGGCTGGCCAAGGTTACAAGGGCGAGGACTGTGTGGAAGAATTGCAAGTAACTCGCGTGTCTCCTTTGTTGCTAGCTGACAGGCTCTCCTAACAGATGTACGTCTTCGTCACCCTTCTCTTCCTGGGAACCAGGCTGACATGATCTTGATGACACTTGGCAAACGACAGTCCAGTACGTGTTATACATACTATGCTCGTGCAGTTACTAACCTCGACGCGTAAAGCATGATGCACTGTGTTGACGTATGTCATCTTGTTCTTATGGTTCACACGAAAGCCTCATGTCTTTTGCAGGCCTGTGCAGGACCAAAACTGTTCTCTAAGCTAAAGTAGGTAAACACTCACTGCGCCATTACGCTAGGTAAGAGCTCTTCCTGTGCAAATTCAAGATCTCTGACCCGTTTACAGATTAGAGTCCTCACACGCGTCTCATCCGAGGATGGATGCATCCTCTTCTCATCATTTTTGCTGTGATATTCGATCGGAACATGCGAGGAGTGAGATCATGTGTACCTGGGCTGCCCTCTTCATGATGCCTGGATAGCACAGCATAATAGACGTGAAACTGACTTCTGGACGCTCGAAATGGTGTCGCTGTGCAACATTATCAGGTTGTACTGTCTTCTCTGTCGGCTACGCAGTGGACCATCTCCAGTTCGGCCTGCTTAGATGTAAAAACTACCCAAGGGCCCAGAGTCCATGACCACAACTCCACTCTTGCCCACCGCGAGTTTTGGCGATACCGCTCACCTCTGATATGAGTAGTACACCAAGTATTTAGCGAGTTCCTCACGTGACAACGGTATGAATGAGACCGAGCACTGTCAACGTTTGAACGTATTTCGAGCGTTTGATCGCACCATCATTCAACCGGAATCCTCAAGCGCAACTCTGCAGCGTCTCGTCCACATCGATCCTTAACATATCCTCGGAAGTGGTCAGTACTTCAGTTTTGTCAGGTTTTTCTTTGATACAGAGGTGCGGGGATAATAGTAGAGGATCGCGTTTGCTACCATGTCAACTGCAACTATGACTGGGACGGTTGAAAGTGTCCCACCAACGGCAGAACCTCCCCCGATTGCCAAGCTTCTCCCCTTGTTGCAGTCTGTTCTAACGGGGTCATCTCTCTTGTTCCGCCTCGGGATCCGCTTGCTTCTCGTCGCGGTGTACCCGCTACGCATCGTCTGGTCCATCATCCACGCATTACTCTCGCCCACCACCATCGTGTTCAAAATCGCGCTCGACTCCGTGTTGTTCACCCCGTTCTCGATCATCCGTATGGTCGCAGTAGCGTTGTATCCGGTCTACGTGTTCTGCGCTGTTGCGTGCATATTCGGGGCTATGGTTGGGATCTTTGGTCACTACACTTCCAACACGATTCTGAGCATCCTCAAACGATCAGAGTACTTCACCAGACCTCCGACCCCCCCTCATGTGGCGCCCCCGGCGGGTCCCCAAGTGACGCTTAGGAAGCGGAGGCGGAGAGCTGTACGATCACAGTAGAAGATCTTTCAGTTCACCCTGTTCAAAAAGTTATAATAGCTCGGGTCAGTGTACACCATTGAACGCGTATTTTACGCGATAATTCTTCGACCTTGATCAAGCCCGTAGTGGGATTTCTAGGTGGAATATACTTGCATAGATTACTTGCACAGAGTTTGTGTATAGCCACTAGACCCCTAATTATAACACCAGCTCCGTGTCTTTGTCATGACAGCACTTGATAGTCTCCTTCGTCGATGACGCGCTCCTGTAACTCTGTTTCCAACAAGCAGGCAGGTAATGATTCGCGTGGAATTCTTTTCCGATGCTCATCATTTTCATTAGATCATAGAAACTACTGCGTCATTGTCGCTAGGTTCTCCAAAGCCAGATTGCGATATCGGTCCCATAATGAGCGACAGGTTTGTAGGCGAAGTCTATCTCCCTGAGTGTACGTGTTATGGCTTTGACTAGTTCGTGATCGCTCACGCGGTGACTTGACAGGCGAGGAACCTCTTTTGAAACCGGACAAGCGTCGGTTTGTCCTCTTTCCTATAAAATATCACGAAGCATGTACATCCCCCTGTGCTTCACTTCCTGCTTGACCATTCATTTAGATATGGCAAATGTACAAGAAAGCGGAAGCATGCTTCTGGACCGCCGAGGAGATAGACCTCTCAAACGATATCCGTGACTGGAACCATCGACTCAATGATAACGAACGATATTTCATTTCTCGTGTTCTTGCTTTCTTTGCTGCTTCGGATGGCATCGTCAACGAAAACCTGGTCGAGCGTTTCTCGAGCGAAGTTCAAGTCGCAGAAGCACGTTCCTTTTACGGTTTCCAAATCATGATGGAGAACATCCACTCCGAGACATATTCCCTCCTTATTGACACGTACATCAAGAATTCGGCCGAACGCGAGTTTCTTTTTGACGCCATAGAGACCATCCCTTGTATCAAACGCAAGGCCGACTGGGCGCTCAGGTGGATCTCCGATCGACGCTCCACATTTTCCGAGCGTCTTGTTGCCTTTGCTGCCGTCGAGGGGATATTCTTCTCCGGCTCCTTTGCATCGATATTCTGGCTAAAGAAACGTGGTCTCATGCCAGGCCTCACGTTCTCCAACGAGCTCATAAGCCGCGACGAGGGGATGCACACCGACTTTGCTTGCTTGTTGTTCAGCCATCTAAGGCGCCGACCACACCCTGACGTCATCGAGCGCATTATAAGGGAAACCGTCGAAATCGAACAAGAGTTTTTAACCGGTATGCTCTTGTAATACTCGCTCGATCTGCCCATGCTCACCAGCATGCCCAAGATGCTCTGCCAGTGGCCTTGATTGGGATGAATGCGCAACTCATGTGCCAATATATCGAGTTCGTTGCTGACCGTCTCCTGGTATCGCTCGGCAACGCCAGGGTGTATAATGCAAAGAACCCATTCGACTTTATGGAAATGATCTCGCTCCAAGGCAAGACCAATTTTTTCGAAAAGCGGACGTCGGATTACGCCAAGGCCAATGTCAACTACACAAACCCTTTGGCCAGAGGGGGTTCTCGCAGAGTTTTGTGAGTCATATTTTTCTCTGGGTGGTCGTGTCGTCGAGTGACGCGTGCGATGTTAGTTCTCTAGAGGAAGATTTCTGATCGCTTGGACGTCTGCCGTTGCCACTGGTATGCATTACCCTAGTAGTTTTGTGCATTCTATATTAGATGCGCTATACATTGCTATTACTTGGACCACGATCGGCATAAAGTCTGGTGCTAGTGGATTAGTTGATTCGACGATGGTACCAATAAGGGGGTTAGACCATAGCAGAGACTTTGCGGTTGACATGGCTGACGAAACTTTCCAGAACCCCACGCTCGCTTCCATCAATCCATTGATACACGAGCTGGGGACGCAATGCTTGTTGCTTCTCCCCAATCGGATCGGGGCCATTGGCACAAGTGATCCGACACTGCATAATAATTGATCCCATGGAAGTCATGTATGATACCTGAGGTACCACTTTCTTCCTTCGCGCGGACCGAGACCAAGTGATTTCGGTCGCGACCACAAGAACAGATGGAACTTTGGTGGAGTCCGAGGGCTCGGGTGTTACATGGATCCTTTCAATCGCTCTGAGGACTTGAATGAGGATGTTATACAGGACATCCAATGACCGGACGTTCGCTACATGTTGATGGAGACTTGTGCGGTGAGGCATTATACTTTGTAGTGTCGGGTTAGCGATACGGGCGAGAGACTGATGTGTTGTGATGTTACTAATGGCTCGGGAGCTGAATGTCGACTTACGTCTGGAAGACGAAGGGTTCCAAAGCTCCATGCGATCGCCCATCGCCGAGTTTGTCCTTGAACAAATTCCGTGATGGCATAGTTGTCGACCTTGATTGAGTACATATTAGCTCTCCTGGGAGAATGAGGACGCAAACCATACTTCGTGCTCGCGCAAAAGGCCCACCATCAATGGCAGAGTTGTCATCTTCCCAAGCATCGAAGTGTACCATCTTTAATAGCATTAAATCAAACCGTGTCAGATGCTTCAACGATCAAAAAGGCTGACTTGCACTGCGTTCTATGACGTAGACTTTCTGCAAATATACGCGAGACGAAAGAGGCTTCGCCACCAGGTGTTACCATCTCGATCTCAGCACCTGTACAGATCTTGAGGAAAACGAGATCAGCGTCACCATGGACTCTCCAGTTTTGCAATGTGATTTACCGCGTTCGGCCCGTATTCCTTTGCTTCTGTCGAGTGAGCAACTTCTTCCATACTGGCGTAAAAGGGCGGATTGCACATCGTGAAGTGAAACCTGTTATACAACGAGTCATGCAGGCATTCACAACCTCTATGATGGAGGATGTACGGTACTGAGAGGGGTCCATCTAGTGATTGCAAGATCGACTCGCTAGAAGACATATCGATTACTGTAATTCTGTCAGCAAGACCATTTCTTTCCACGTTTTGTCGCGCGGACATGAGGGACACCCTGTCGATATCTGGAAAAGGAGTGAATGATATCTCAGCCGGGGAGAAGATGGTCGAGGAATACTTGCCAGTAGCAACAATGGACCACTTTGGTTCTAGACGGCATGCCAACAGAGGATATATAGCGGAGGCCCCAGTTCCACTGTGTTGTGGATGAGAGTGTCGAATTTTGATAGATTCGATAGACGCACATGTCAATTCCGCGAACAATGTCATCTCCGGGAACGAATGTCTTTACAATGTCCTGGACCCAGAGCACATAGTTCAACCTTTGGAAACTTTGGTCAATACCTGACACTCATCAATACACAACAACTTGAAGAACACACCGGTTTGGCACCTACGCGAGACCGTACATGACCGTGACTATCTCAAAGAAAGACAGCTTACGGGTGGACACAGTCGATTGTCGGGTAGAGTGAGACTGATATCGAAGTCTAGATGGAGTAATGCCTCTGTCAACCGTCTTCCAATCACTGAGTACAATCCATCGTGATGTCAGGGGGGCATTATCTCTGACCTTTGTGCAGTGGCGCTCTTGAAGTCGATAGTAGGTCCTATGTGCGTCAAGAACACGCTCCAGTCATAATTATGGACTTGTTCCCAATTCAAAAGTGAGAACATACTGTGGTCGGAGAGGTGGATAGCGCCTTGCGAGTCCTAGAAAGTCGGGCGGGTGGGCGTACACATTGCGAGGGTGCATTGTGATTCCGCCCTTCGGACGTTGGACGCGACGTTGACGCGACGGTACTAGTCAGACGGCGTGGCAACAAATCATTATGTAATGCACCCCCTTGTGGTTAAACCATTCCGAAGCCTCTGAGTCGTGAATTTCAGCCAAAAGTCCTCCATGGACCATCATGATGTTTAGGCGATTCGGTTATCGAAAGAGTCCTAGTAAATCCAACACACATATGGGTTATTAATTGCGTGGTGGGTCAGCGTTTCAGTGCTCATAATTCACAGTTGGCAAGCATACTATCAGCACCCATGCCGCACCCCCGGGCCATAACCGTCCTGACTCCTATGGACTTGTCGTCCAAGGTCCCCGCTCTGTGGCCCGCAAAGGGTGCAGACCTCAAGCAGCTTTCATTCGT